>OMKP01085580.1:0-10454 GCA_900302375.1 Bathygadus melanobranchus | reverse complement strand
GTGTCTGTCTTCAGCCTCAAAGAGAAAGAGGCACTTCATTATACGAACCATTTTGAAGTCTACCGAGGAACCTGAATCTGGTCTTTCGACGAGTCCCGTCTCCCTGCACATGTAACCTCTGTTCGACATAGTGAGGCTTTGATAATAATCACACTTCTAAAGGAAACACGCCATACAGGACCTGAGATCTTAATCATGGAAGCTACGGCCATGACTGTACGTGATTAATGGGATCTCAGGGCCCCCCCGGCCACCCACCCACAGCTGCACTGCTGGCCAACACTGGCAACAAGGGACTATTCAATATGCACATTACTAAGAATAATCACATTCAAGGCCGCTTTCTCAATTAATCTTCCCATTGGAAGACCCTGGTCTATTCTATGGGCTGCTGTAAAATGAAAAGCCTCCGTGGAGTGTAAATATATATTCAATAACACAATTAGGTATTGTTTACATTATGGCGCAAATAAACCAGTGCATCGCAATCAGGTAATATAGTTATTTGACTTTTCCTGAAACCAAAATCCATAAATGGAACATGAAAGGGATCCAATCAGGAATCTGTAATCAAGTCGACCAGTACACAGGGCTCGGTGCATATTTACTTGATTGCAGCATGTGGATCGCATATTATAATGTAGTAAACATTGGAAAAGTTAAGACAAAAAACAGCCCTCCACCAGCAGAAGCACACCCTCCACATCACTTTTCTCTACCCTCTTCCTCTTCCCACTAAGCCCGGCAGTGCAAAGAGGCCCCGGCTACAAATCAATGATGCAGTTCATTAATGAAGAGCCACGACCGTCCCACGACAAAAGCTTTCAACAGGAGTCGTCTCTGGCAATCTGGGCCGGACTCGCTGATGGATGGGCATGGTCTTTACATTTCCCTCTGCCCCCACGCCCAGGGTCTCTAACCCTGTAACCTCCGTGCAAGACTGAAGCTTAACCTCCACTCCACCTGACCCCCTTGGCCCGCTGAAGAACAGGGTTCTCCCAAGGTTTTTGTGGACAAAAAAACTAAAACTAAATAACTAAACTCAAAACTTACCGGGCATGATAATGGACTGATCCCATCCCCAATCACACCCACCACACAAGAGTTACAAAACAAAAGGCTGTGTTAAAAAGACTAAAGTCTTCTTCAGTCATATTGGACAGCTCATTCTGACATACAACCTGACTAACCTGCTATGCATGGTGCACTGCATTGCATTTGGTTTAATGAGGGAACAGAATAAGACTTACATAAGGACAGAGACTTCATAGTAAGAGTAAGAAAACGAATGTTGCCAAATTCAATTACAGTAGGATTGATGCTTTTAAGAAGGCCATGCTGAAGCCTGGCCTCTACGGATGGAGGTCTAGCTGGCCCCTTCACGGCCCACTGCTTGCCGACCACCAAAATGAATGCGTGCTTGTGCAGAATCATGTCCCTCGAGCCATTAGGTCTGGGTGAGGATGGCCATGGTTTGGGGCATGTGTACGCATACATAAGCCCGCTGTGTGAAGCTTGGTTCAAACTCTTCTGCAGGCCACCTGTTCCAGGAGGCAGCTGCTGACCCCCTGCGCGGCTGCAGCGATTCCCGCCAACTGTGGCGGGAGGAATCCGGCGTGAGTGAGGTCAAGCCTCCCCGTGGCCTGGGAACAGCTCCAGCATCAACACATGCTGGCAGACTGACACGCCAATAAAAGCATCGCGAGCACACGATGCCTTTCTCACTAGCTTCGGGGGGGAGAACAAATGATGGGTTTGGAAGGGAACAATGGATTTATGTGAACACGGGAGGAGAAAACGTCTACTGGGGGATTCTGGGAGACAAAAATAGATATCATCTTCTTGAGTGCCGGCTGCGGTGCTCAGCCCACACATCATCAACAACTGATGGAGAGGGGAGTCATTTGTAAACCCTGCCAGGAGATTTGTTTCCGGGCACCACCAGACAGCAAGGGTAGTCTGGGCCAGCAGTTTTCCACAGAACCCACAGAATATTGCCGCTCCATACACAACCTCTCTGTACAGTTGGAACAGAGGCATTATTTGTACATAGCAGGCATGCTAAAGTGGCAGACATCCATCGGATGAATTAATAGCTTCATGTAAGAGCTAAGAGTAATGGCTTCAGCCCATAAATTGAGTTGTGACAAGACAACTCAACCCCCCCGCCGCCGCCGCCATACCTTGGTATAAATAACTCATTCAACAGAGAAAAATGAACCGACTGGTCTGGTCAGTGGGGGGGGCAGAGAACAGAGTGGAAGGCCTGGTGGGGAGGTATGAAGGGAGAGGCCACAAACAGTGGAGGAGTTGTGGTCTCTCACCGTGGGACGCTGGCCCCACTGGTGGGACAGTGTTGTGGGTTATTGTATGTGGCTCTGGCAGTGCCCAGAGTCTGTGAATGTTTAACAGTAAAAGAGAAGGCAGCCTGACAAGGCAAGCTGTGATTTAATAATCACTCAAAAGATCAAAAGGGCCGTGGGCTGATGGCGGTTTCTATGCAACGGATCTCCGAGACTAAATTATAAGCATGCCATCCTACCAGCATGCGCAACATAAAACACTGAAGGCAGGACGTCTATAAGAAACCATAGTGTATATCTGGCAGTAAATACATGCAGCTGGATGATTGGTTAAGATATTGACACCAGAGTAATTGTGATTAATGTTTCTATGTTGGGAGTCACATAGGTTTTATGCCTTCCTGAAAGCAATTATACTTGACACTTAGAGTGGGCTGTTGCTGGAATACACACCCAACCCAACCCAATCCTCTGTGCCACAGAATGAATATCCTTGAATACATGTCCATTGATAGTATCAATTGCCGTTGAGAAGCTTATCGATATACAGAAGTGTAGCTTACTTGGGTAGCCACATAAAAAAGGTATGAGGTAAATAGGGATACACTGGGAATCTATTCAAGGAAAGGTGTCCAGTGGGGCATAGATTGAGCACAGACAGGACTGGGATTGGAGACATTAGGCAGCTGGATATTGTGTTTTGCACTGTAACAGCTCCAGCGTATAAGACAACAAGACCCTTGAGAAATCCCTCTCAAAGAGTTATTCCTGTGCAAAACTAAAAGGAATGGGACATTTTCTCTGGGCTCAGTACCAAAGCTGAGTCTAAAAGGCCGGCTCAAGTCCCATGCTTGAGTGGTGCTGTTCTACTTGTTCAACAGGTCTATGGAACCAACTTCATGGGACAGAGATCATTGTGGCTTCCTAGTCACGTCGAGCAGCTCACGTGAACTTTGAGAAGCTTGAATCCCCATTTCCTGACATTCTGACTTCATCGGAGCACTACAAAAGTGTGTTGGCAACAAAAGCAAATGGGGAGTATCAATGTTTTAGGCTACAAGGGTCTCAGGACACAAAGTCCAAAGATCCTTCTTACTGGACAAACAGGTTTTATAGCTGTGGTTTTAAGAGGACACACACACGGTAATGAAGTACTTTTCGTGGATTTTAAAAGCCTTCTGCTGGACACATTTAAACTAGCCCAAATGAGGTTATGTCAGATGTCATTAAGTTTGGGGATAAATAATTACACAACAGTTTGTGTCCATCTAAGTTCCGACTGGTTTAATTCCATCTTCTGTGGATGGCCACATAGACACCCCATGGGGGAGAGGTCAAAAGCATGGAAAGGCCCTCTTAAATAACACACATTAGCAAATCCAAATCGGATCATGTTGGAATCTTAGATATGCTCTCAAAATGTGCTCTCCGTTTTGGTATTTTTCCCCTCAGGATTTAGGATCAGAACCTCCAAGTAATTTGCCCAAAGACCCAAGTAATTTGCCCAAAGATCAGAACCTCCAAGTAATTTGCCCAGACTTATCTGGGATAACAGATTTCCCCACTAATCAGGAAGCCCATCCACTTAAAAACTTGCTTCTCCAAACACGGTATATTTCAGCCCTTGAGGCCATCTATGGTCAATGGTCAAGACAGAAGTTCAACTGCTTCTGTTTTAATGAAAGTGTAGTTGTTGGGGCGGGGGTGTGCGAAAGTGTTCAACCGGTGTGAACATGTGTGTTTGTGTTCAAGTGTTACTTTAACTAGAAGCATCAGTATATCCTAATGTCCAGTAAACATGTTGCATGCAGGGGGAAAAAAATGACTCCCAGTTGTCAATAACCATGGGGTTTACATATTTAAAGCCCACTGTGGTAGACCACTAGCTGACGGCATCATTGTCTCACTGTGTCGGCACAGAAAATCTGTCCTTAACCGTCATTTCGAGGTGAAAAGGGCATTTATAATACTGCTGCTTCAGTGTAATATAATATGTGTTCTCTTATTGAATAACGGAATGATTCCTATGCAGAAAAAAAAAGCAAAGGACACATGTATAGATGGGTAGAACTCAGAGAAGTTCTTACAGCCTACACCATAAAATGCTCTCTCTTGGGCAATTTGAAAATGCTATTTTCAACATATTATGAAATATTAAGCGACCAAAAGCCCTGAAATTACCAGACAGATGGAGATTCCTGTGGGTTTGTGTATATGTATAGACAGAGAGACAGAGAGAGACAGAGAGAAAGAGAGAGGGAGAGAGAGAGACAGAGAGAAAGAGAGAGGGAGAGAGATTCCAGTTACGGCAAGCTAGACAATACGCGGAAGTGTTCTCGGTCCCGTCCACTGTGGTGTTTGATTGGTCAAACAGGGCAAAGTGAATGAGGGCTTGTTGTCACAACAATGTGGCCTTGTGTGCTTCAGTGTGTATAGGTCAACCTAAAAACAACAACACTAGCGGAACAACGGCTCCCTAACCGGTTACGGCACTATTCTCTGAGATAACAATAGTGGACGTACACATGGAAAGAGCTCAAACATGACCTTTTTTGACCTCACACACCAAATGCATTCTCTGAATTAGCCATTTAGATAAAGGGATTGCAGCTTTTAATCTCTAACACTGAAAGCACTTCAAGCATTGCTGACACAGCATGCATTGAAATAATATAAAATAATCATTTGTGTCTGCGGTGTTGCAGACACAACAGTAACCCTCATTTACCCTAGATGCCCTGTTGACAACCCAAAGTCACCAGACATTTTCATTAACTTTCTAGCTCTCATTTGGAGAAGAGGAAGCTGAGTGTGGCTTTCCTCTGCGCGTGAGGCACCTGTCCGCCTGAGCAGGTGTGCGTCTGGCAGCCAAATGGAAAAACTGAAGCCACAACCCTCACCAAGGTGCAAGGGATCAGAGAGCTTAGGTTAAACCTGACATTGAGCCTGGATGTGGATTAGTTGAGCAACACTGACATTAGGACCCAGGAGCTCAAAGCCCTTCTCATTGTGTTGTTTTATGTGTTAAGACGCTACATGTAATAACTTTATAGTAAATCTTTACACTCTATATTAGGGTTAGGGTTAGTATATATATTCTCTTTTAGTATGAAAATAGTAAACAGTCAAATAGAACCCAAGCTGCTTATAACAGGTGACTTCATTGACTTTGTGTGATGGGCAAGGTATAGCCTACTATTCAGCTTAATAATGTGTCTTTTTTTCTCAGTTCACATTGTATTTGCATGACAGATAGCAAGCCAATGAACCTCAACTGCTAAATAGCTGCAAAAATGCAACCTAAAACTGATAATACTGATAACATCGACAACTGGTATTGCCAGCACGTGAGAGGAGGAAGAGGAGGTGAAGGGACATCTAACTTTTACGTGCTTTGGCAATGTAAAGGTATGTTCCCCATGCCAACAACCCCATTTGAAGAAAAGCTCTTCCACCTTGGCACACAAAGTGACGGAATCTGAACCAGGGACGGGTGATGGGAGGTAAGGTGGTCCTTGCACTGGAGGGCTCCCAAGAAACAAAGCGGAAGTATCCTCCCTGATGATGACCTGCAGTCGGAGGGGCCGATAACACACTACTCCTTCCTGCCCACCTATAATGCAGGTGTAAACTAGGTCAAGTACATTTAGCATCTATTCCTGTATCTTTCGTAAAAGGGGGAGGGCAACTATTTTCGTAAACGTAGCGTTTAATCGTGAGCAGCAAATATTATACGATTAGAAATATAGATTAATGGATCCATTAATAGAAATACCTATATCCCTAAATGAATGAATGAATACCCAGTCCAAATTAATAACAGCGCTGAATAGCCCATACCCAAGTAGCTTCCCTATAGCCAAAATGTCATTCAGAACTACCACATTTTCACTTTGATTGAAAATACCCTCCAGTGTAACAAATCAACCGTGTAAGTGTAATAACTAAAAAAAAAAGAAACAAAACAATCACTACAGTTACAACCCACAGCTGATCGCCATGGACACAAGAGAAACGAGTGTCACACACAGAGCCACTTACCTCTTCCAAAGCAGCCACCGTGTTTCTACAGTGGGACATGCGGGTGGTGAAGTTGGAGGCAGTGGGCGCCTTATAATCTTCATTTGTCTCCGTCACGAACTCCGACACCGTGATTTGGTCCGGCATTATTAATCCCCTCTATCGTAGAGACGTGTTTCAGGTTGTATTAGGCTCGTTACTACCGCGTGTCAATAGGCTTGGTGAGAAACTGACAAAGTTCACAACGAACGAGGGTCATAAGATGTTGCGAAGTGAAGCATCGTTTGTCATGTGTCTGTCATTCCGGTGGTTTCGGCAACAACAAAACAATCCGGTTCACGGTGTTGCACGTTGGCTCCTCGGTAGTTACAATGTTGCCACTCTTATATCAGGCTCCTGGTGGCTCGGTGTGCACTGCTGATACACTTTGGTGGAACTACACCCCTCTGTCTGCCTTGTTCAGTCAAAAGGGACGTCCAAAAATGGGCAAACAAATCCGATAGCGTGTCTGAGAAGGCCAGTTTCATCTGCCGACGGTGGCTGATCTCCTTCGATAGAGAGAAGAGTAACTTCTTCAGCAAACCTGGGGAACGCAACTCCGCGTTTCAACCAGAGCGCAGGAATTGACAAAGGTAGAGGAGGAGATTCCATGGATGGGCCCTGCCCAATGGGAAAGACTTGCTGGTGGTAGAGGGCCAATCAAAATCCACGGAAGGCGTGGACGCTGTCTTGATTACAGCCACACCAAGACGTATTTTTTTTTAAGGTGGAGAAGGGTATTGGGCCAACAATGAAAATATTGTCAGAGGATTCAGAAATAGCGGGTAATAGTTTATGTTGCAGATTTGCTTGCTTCGGACGGTTCTAGTAACTTTATAGGCCTATGCTCTGGGGTAAGTTAAACAGAGAGAACAGCCAAACTGCTTATGCTGTTTATTACTAGTAGGCCCTATATGCATATATGCATATAAGGACATCAAGTGTTCATTCATTCTTCACATTTTCCCATGAATTGAAGTCATTGGTTTAAAGAACTCTCAAAAAACATGAGTACATATCATTTTGGTTTGATTATTTAATCTATGGACATGGTGTCTAGTTTCTGTGTGTCGTAGACTATCAAAAATATATTACAAAAAACCCCACAGATAGTTAAAAAAACACAGTACTCCACTCTAACTCCACTGTTAAACAAATACAGTCTCTGGATCTGTATTGGCATTTATGTAGACTGGGAAGATAAGCTGAAAGCCTTATACACAAATAAGGCTATGTGTGTGTGTGTGTGTGTGTGTGTGTGTGTGTGTGTGTGTGTGTGTGTGTGTGTGTGTGTGTGTGTGTGTGTTGCAGCTGGCCAATAACCAACACACAAAGCCTGGCTACAGTGGCACGCAATTTCCACATGTTCTCCCTGTCTGGATCGCTGACCCAGAAGCTAACCCTGGCTATGATCATGTGGGGGTGGAACCACAAACTCATTGACACACACACATGCACGCACAACAGAGTAGCCACGCATGCAGCTCTAGAGCAGCCGTACCTGAGTATGTAGGCGTTGGTCAGTGTCGAGCAGAGGTTGCTGGTGGGCTTGGCCAGCCCCAGCATCAAGACTGCGTCGTGCAGCTGGTATACGATCCCCGGATCCCTTTTGTCGCCCAGTTTGTTGAGCGCGAAGTAGAGCGCTTTACTGTCCGATTCGGTCAGCACCACGTCCTTCAACTTCATCTGCTTCAGCATGTCAATCGCGTCTGTGGGCGGTGCAGGACGGAGGAGGTGTTAAGGCCTGGACATACTCCAGTTTCATACATGTACGTATGGACTTACACGAATGCTATGCAAGAAGCATAGTTCAAATACTTCACTGTGTCCTTTATGTCTAAATGGATGTTTAAAAGCTATGTCCACTAAGAGGCAGGTCAGCCACAAAACATTTTCTACTGGACCAGAAATACGTTGAAAACTATCCACATGGTGACTGTTAACATGATAAATTGACGATGAAAAGCATAAACAGTATTCACATCTCACATAGCTGTTCAATGTTTCCAACTCCGAGTGCATCAGAGGAATGTTTGGTATACTGCCCCCACATTTTCTGCTGGTATTGCACGTTGAGTATGCGTGCACCAGAGGCATGGGTGGACGTGTGCAAATTACGCATGAAAGGAACGCAGGCAATGTGCGACAGTTGTCCCGCATATGCGTACACATACTCAGCGTGACATATTATGGCCATTAGGAGAAAAAGGAAGAATAAACCCCACACTCAATGTTAACATTAGCATCTTTAGGGTTCAGGACAATGGTGTAGAACGATAGCGACAAAGCATTTTATGTATGTGGCCATTGCCGCAAAATAGTGTGAGTAATCACTTTGATTGATTTTGTGATTTCGAGGCATTGTAGTCAGTAGCAACGATGCAGTTGAATGGTGTGAAAATGAATGAAATGTACATAGAAAGGCTGTGAGAAGGGAAGATTAAGAAAGGGAGGGGGCCAGCAGAAGAGAGGTGGAAAGCAAAGAGCAAAATTGAGGAGTGGGAGTAATAGAGAATAAAATCAATGAGCAAGAGAGGCAGACAGAGAGAACACACTGGGTGTGTGATAAATTACCCCTTTAACTAATACTTTGTGGGGAAAACTAATCCATATTAAAACAGCATTTTGCACTCAGCAGGAACTCCATTCCAAGCTGTATAATGTCAACCTGTTATTGTGCCAAGATGACATTAGACCATCTCTCTAAGATAGTTCTCCTAGAGAGACATATCTGTGAGCTAGAGGAGGAAAAGACAGCATCCATTGAAAGGACATACTCCAGAGAGAATAGAGCAGAGACCTGCCAGGCGGTCTTGTAGAGTTAGCGCTAGAACTAGCATTAGCGCAGTCCAGGGCACCATGTCGGCAGCAACACTTGCGAAGGCAGGCAGCCCTCCTCGCAAATCATTCTTAGATTCACAGGCGAATTACATGTGAAGTTAGACTACACACGCCAGCTGATGTTATTTGCTTACCAACACGATTTCTCTTGCATGGGGTTTTTCAACTGATTCTAGCTAACTTTTGGGTGCTGAATCCAAATCATCTGTCATTAGTTTTTGCCTATCACATCAGGTTTTTGAACTATGAAAAATCATTATTTTTGAGAAAACGGCAATTTTACACTCGAAGTTGAAAAACACTGTTGCATTAGAAGATCGATAGATGCAAAAATGTTTACAATGAAAGGTACCTACTTCAGTTACAATATTTAATCATACATTAACATTTAATCCATGCTTGCACATATTTTTACACATTTTCTCGATATTTTTAATGTATGAAAAGTTTAAAAATTTCACGAAACAAAGTTAAATATATAGGCGGAAAAAGTTCCCCTTAACATGGTGCACATCACTTAAATACAAGGCATCACTCAAGCTCAAAGCATTTTTCTGAGTTGTGACTTTTCATGACATTCAAAATGCAGCAATAAATGCAAAAATATGCGAATATACAAAATAAGTACCGGTACTTGAAAGCGTAAGTATCCAAAGGCACAGGTGTAATCGTATTACAACATACAGTAGTAAACCTCGTCTTCGTGGACAATCTTTTATGTACAGCATCTGGGACATCCCTCATCAAACTCCAGCAGTAATCTGCAATCATATTTGAGTCCCAACGACCTTGATAACATTCTTCCATCACTTTAATGTCTTGATGGAAACGTTCACCCTGTTCCTCGCTTACATCTCCAAGGTTATCTGGAAACTCGCTCAGGTGACTGTGCAAGTAGTGCACCTTGATGCTCATTCTGCACCCCAGCGCTCGCAGGGGTAATGTTGAGTAATGTTCTGAGGTCCGTCGAATATCCCTGATTTTTTCTTCTCGTCGCTAAGACTCGGAAAGTTTGAACATATGTAGCCAAAGCAGTCTCCAGTGTGATCAAGAGCTTTAACAAACTGCTTCATCAGACCGAGTTTGATGTGCAATGGTGGAAGGATGATATTTTTCCGATCAACCAGTGGTTCATTAATGATGTTCTTGTCACCAGGTATCAAACTATTCCTTGATGGCCATTCCTTTCTCACCCAGTGCTCCTCCTTAGCCCTACTGTCCCAGTAGCATAGGAAACAAGGGTATTTGGTG
>OMKP01085439.1:0-18551 GCA_900302375.1 Bathygadus melanobranchus | reverse complement strand
TGAATCATTATAGTATGGATGAATTAATGATTTGAAATGATCCTGCTGACATTGATGTAATTTGATCCCTATCAAGCAAGGTTGAAAAACTATAAAGTGCTCATAAATCATTACATTCAGTGTTACAATCACAGTACAGGGCTTGGCGTAATGCTGGTCCTGAGAGAAGGGCTGCATACAGAAACACAGAGAGACATGGCATGAGAACAAACAGCAAGGGAAGGTGAAGGCAGTGAAAGATTTAAGTGAGAGGGAGAAGAGAAGGAAACGAGCATATTGGAGAAGAGCCCAACGCCAGACCAGAGAGAGAAAGAAAGTGGTAGAGAACCAGGTTACTCTACCCCAGAGTCCTGAAGATGATCCACAGCCTCAGATGTCAAGGTTGAAATTGAGTAACGGCTTGTCATCCTTATTCTGTTCAGTGATCATAAATTAAGAACACATGATCAATAAAGTAATGCTTTGTGTATCATTTCAGACAGAGAAGTGCTGGAAGGAAGAAATGGGAAGATGAGATGGGAGGGGAGAGGAGAGAAAAGTAAAGACAAAAGAAGAAAAGCGTTCGTTCAAAAGTAGTTAAAAGTAGTAGTCAATGTTTTAAGTTAAGAACTATAGATTAAAAATGTTCAAGTTTGCTAACATTCTGTCATGTTTGCTATGTTTGAGCTAAATATTCTGTTAACGTTTTAATATTGCAATTTGTTTTATCTATTCAATTGAAATTGAACTCATCAGCTTAATTGCATCTGACACTTAAATTAGTGTAATCAAAATAAAAACTTTTTATCTTAAAGAAAGGTTTCTCTTTTTCTCCTACTGCGTTCTGTCAATTGTGTTACTCCTGTCAACTGTGTTACGTGTGGTTTTTATGTAATACATCTTCTTCCAGCTCAAAATTCATATTTTCAAATCAGTTAGACAGACAACCTCAAAACCCCTGGTGAATAGACTCAAAACCTTTCAAACAAATGTTTAATCAAATGTGTAGTACTTCAATCATGTCTTCTATGACACAGCTTTTGTCTGTAACACAGTTGACAAAATAATGAATCAAATGTTTATTTTCATTTAAATATTTAAAAAGTAATTAGAGCTTAAGCTTGGCAACTAATGAATTTAGCACACTGAGGGGGTATATTATGGAAACAACTAGATTATCTATCAAAAAAGCACACTTTTTTTTCACTTTTTGGTTGACATGAAATGTACCCCTAATTATAGAATGACTCACCCCTTTCACCAACACTTTTTGGCTTTTCGCATGACCTGACCCGAAGTCGGAAACTGTTCTCTTTAAAATAAAATTGTAAATTCTGTTACTGCGGATTCTGCTTATTTCTCCTTGTTTTTAGGTTGTTTCCAAGTACCTTGGTACTTTGAAGGGGGTACACGTACCCCCATTTGAGAAATACTGTCATAGCCGACTTATTCAGAATGTAAAAGCTCATCATATACTGTACTCCTTTATATGGCTAATACATCAAGTTAATTACATTTGCTGTATACATACATGTAAATACTGCAAATACATGTATATTTCATACATACATGTAAATATGTACTGCCTTGTAATGCTAAAAACAGACAGTGGTGGGATAAGGGGTGGTTCAGTAATAGATGTATGAAAGAGTAGCAAAGTGAAAGAGGTTCTTAGATCAGGGCCATGGAAGTTATCCCTCCCAACACTACAGCACAACTGACAGCTACAAAATATATGTAGCATGGCTGCTTTTTTTGGTCTTCAAACTGGAATAGTAGAATTGTACATTCATCAAACTGCTTGTACATGAGTTCAACATGAGTTATTGCACTCGTCATGTCTCAAATAAACAAGTAATTTGCATTCAGTAAATGAGTGAACAAAAGCTATTTACATTGCAAATGTGTGATGACACGGTATGTTCAATATGGTAGATTATATCTAACTATAATGGAAGGAGTCTGTAAGTGTGTATGTCTAACCGTTCATCCGATCAACTTCACATTTGGCAGGGTTAGGGTAAGGAAGTGCATTTTCGATTGTAAATGAGTGGTTCTTAAGAAAGCTGCAAGCAATCAGCCCAAGCGGCCCATTCTGAACAGGCACAGAATGGACACTGCACTGGCGGGTGTATTGCACCAATGTCTTGAATCTGATGCGAGCGGTTACAGGGAGCCAGTGGAGGTTGCGGAAGAGGGGGGTCACATGGGAGAACGTTGGTAAATTGGAGACGAGGCGTGCTGCGGCATTCTGGAATAATAGCATCCCTGTCTTAGGTTAACTGTGGAAGAACTAAGGTACAAGTTTGGAAGATATCAGAGCAGTTAACAGAAATGGCAAAAAAAACAACAGGTTTTTTTTTGTGCTAAAATGATTTTCTTCCTCAATTTTCACTACATGCTCATCCCTGTCTTAGGGATATGGGAAAGCTGTGACGCAAATTTGGAAGATATCGGAGCACATAACAGAAATGGCGAGAAAAAAAAGAGGTTGAAACAATGCCAAGGTGACTAGATAAGGGATGCATTAGGGAGACAATGGCTGTGAGTTATTCCAAGGCATTTGGGCTAAAATGGCTCAATGGAGAAATATGGACTGGACAGTTAAGCCCAGTCTTACAATTCAGAATGGTTGGTCCCAAACACACGACACACAACTTCAAAGAATCAAAGAACAGGATTTATTCCGAAATGGATAGTCAGGATAACAGGCAATAGTTTGGCAATGGACAGGGTATTCAGACAAGCAAGGGGTTCGGCAATAGCAGGGTGGTCATAAGAACAGGGGTTTGGCAACAGGTAGGGTAATCAGGCAGATGAGGGTCTTAAACAAGTAGGCAATCCGAGAGGCAGGGAATAATCAAAAAGGGAAAAGGGGGATCACTGGGGAGAACAAAGAAACACGAGGAGAGAGCTAAACGCGAATAACTGGCATGAATGTTTGAAATGCTGGAAACGTTATGAGTACATGACAAGCCGGGGTAGAACTACTGAAGAGTTGATGATCTTGATGGTGTGTAAACTATGTTATGGGGAGATTGAGAATTGACAGCGATTCACCACAAGGAAAGGAGACAATGAGTGGTGGGCGTGTCCAAAGAGGTAGCAGGGACTGTTGTAACACCCAGGGGTTACATCAGTCCCTGCTCATAGACCTTATGTACCTTATGTCATGGCGGCACTAGCTCAGGAGGTAGAGACGGTTGTTTGGCAACCGGAAGGTTGCTGGTCTGATCCCTGGCTCCCCCTAGCTAAGTGTTGAGGTGTTCCTGAGCAAGACACCTAATCCTAACTGCTCCTGACGAGCTGGTTGTTGCCTTGCATGGTTGACACTGCTGTCAGTGTATGAATGGGTGAATGTGAGGCAATGTAAAGCGCTATATAAAAAATTGCAATCCAAATGCAATGTCACCTTCTCCACAAAGAACGACAGAAACATCTGTCTTCATTTGAAAAGATTGGAACAGGGGGAGGGGCAGGGTTCACCAATCTATCAATTGTTTTAAAAAAAGCTCTAGGATTATTCTTGTTACAGTAAATCAAGTTGGAAAAATAGGCGGCTCTCACCTCTTTGACTTTCTGATTAAAAGATGAAAGTAATTCCTTTGTCTTTAAAAGGGGCGACCAAGTCTAAGGTTGACAAACAGAGGTTGTTAAAAGAACAGACAGAAGTTATTAGTCTGGACAGGGAAAGTCATATCATTACTAAGGTCTGCAAAGACAGGAGAGTTTGTCAGCAGAATGGCTGTTGAGAATGTGAGAACGGGTAATGCGTTTGGGGTATTGGATGTTAGCATTAAAAACAGTATCAAAAATAATGCACTTATGGTCAGACACAATTATTTGTCAATAAATAGAGCATTAAGTTTCAAGCCCAAAGTAAAAACCAAATCCAGAGTATGACCAACAACCATAGAAGATAAAAACTCAAATTCAGTTCCGTTATTTGGACCAGGTGGCGATAAATCAACACAGAGAAGAGAGGATTGGCAAATCCAATCTTGAGTATAACCGCCCCAAAACTGTCGAATTCACAGATGTTTGGTACAAAAAGCGGCTAGGCCTGGGCGCATCACAGGCCATGGGACAGAATTTAGTCAAGGCCGAGTTATTGCCACATTTCATCCAAGTCTCCGTTATTAACAAAAAGTCAAGATCACACGAGACACAAAGCGGTCTCTTAGTATAAACAAGTTGTTGCCGTCTTGATCAGAGGTTTCTTGGACGGCACTGCCTGAGCCATGGGCAGCAGGTTCCTATAATCAACACCAGCGGACATGAATGATGGTCTTAACAGGGGAAGCCACAGGGGAGAATCGCTGTTGTTAGACGGGCCGGGGCCAGGCCACTCTAACCTCGGGTGGCAGGTAATCCACCGGTAAATCATCGCCAGATGGTCCGAAGATGAGTGGCAGACAACGTTGTTGTCTTTTCAGCAAAACCAGTATGCCGGCCCTTCCTGTCTCGTCAGTCTCTGTCGGCACCTCCGATAACTCAGGTGTAGCTAGCACGCCGGGTGACAGACTTCCCGTGGAGCAGACAGGAAGTGAGCAGGCTGCAGGTTGTTCTTCCACAGGTCCAGACTACACAGAACCAATGCAGAATTGCGGATACGAAGCAACCAGGCTAAAAAACAAAGACACTAAAACAGGAATGGAACAGCAGCTGCTGCCAAGTGGGCAGCAAAGCCCAACAAAGGCGCCATCACACACTCGCAGGTCACATCTCGCATGTAAATTTGCACACTAGCAGCCTATTGTGGCATGTGTGTGGCTAGCATGCTAGCAGAGATACCACCTGCTCTGTCCATTTCATTTATCAAACCTTGCAATAAACCAGATTCTTCGCCACATTCCTGTGTCCTTGCTGTTTGGGGGAACCTTTGAGAAGCCACTTATGTGGCGTGTTAGGGTTAGGGTTAGTACCTGTTACTTAGGTGGTGAAGAATCCGGTTTATTGCAAGGTTTGATAAATTAAATGGATAGAGCAGGTTGTATCTCTGCTAGCATTCTAGCGCTCTCCTGAGTGTGTGTGGTGGTGGCTGGTTTAACCTGTGGGCCTTGATTAGTCAATGGCGCACAGGTGTGCAGCCTCACCCAGCCAAACTAATCAGCCTGACTCTGGCCAGGTGAGACTGCTTAAACCAGCCACCAACTACACGCATGTCACACCTATATACTGTAAAAATAATGCTGTCTTGGACACCTTTGCAGCAGCTCTTCTACTCATGAGAATTGTGGGTGAGGATGGTAGATAATGGAAACATTTGGATTTAACTGTCAAAGTTTATTGATAAAATTATATTACATTACATCAAAAATTAACAGTAGTCTGCCCACAGAAATACTTGAAATAACAAAAACAGTGAAGCTGGACATTTTCAAAGAATTCAGGAATGTCATTGTACCTTCTAAATGTTTGATATGAAACAATGGGAATCACAACAGGTACAAAGTATAAATAGTAGTCATGGGTTTTCAGAGCCACCATATTCACTTTACAAGACTGATGTTTTGCACTTTAATCACCAACTTTGTATGCAAAATCCTTAATTAATGAATCACCCAGAGATGGTCTATACAGTTAATCATGTAGTGTTGAGGTTGCCTGTTGTGAATTGTATATGTTGCTTTGCTAACTTAAAATGGTAAATGGATTATTTATATAGCACTTTTATCCAAAGCGCTTTACATTGCCTCACATTCACCCATTCATACACCGACGGCGGTGTCAACCATGCAAGGCAACAACCAGCTCATCAGGAGCAGTTAGGATTAGGTGTCTTGCTCAGGGACACCTCAACAATTAGCTAGGCGGAGCCGGAGATCAAACCAGCAATCTTCCGGTTGCCAGACAACCGTCTCTACCTCCTGAGGCCTCCTAGTGCCGCCCTAACTCATGCTATTAATTTAAAATGTGACATTAATTTGAAATGTGCGACAGGCTTCAAACTGTTAATTTAAGTAGAAATGTTCAGCATCAAATTATCTGCTGGAAATAAAGGTGTCAATATTTGAACTGATGGAAATGCCAGTATATTAATGTTGTCAAGTCAACACTGAAAATATCTTAGGTATAGATTATTGGAGAAGTCTTACATTTGAGGTTGTGTTGTGAATATCAAATAAGAAAGGTTATTTGAAAGATTTAAAACAAATGTAAAAGATATTTGTTTAGATGAAAGAAAATGTAGAATGTGAATTCCCATCCCCTCAAATGCTTCCATTGCATTACATTTTTTGCTGTTCACAAACATGTGACACATTTCTATTTAACATTTCAAAGGGAGTTATTTATTTTTATATAAAAAAAACATTTTTTTATGTAATTGGAGAAAAAAGAATACAAACTGTGAGTATGAGTATGACATTCTCAATTGTACTGTGTAGTACAACAACAATGAACAGCAAAATGCTCAAAATAAACAAATACATTTGGTTTTTTTTGTATATTACTTTATTTATTAACTAAACAAATGTTTCAGATTCTTGACCTCTGCTCTCCTGAAATCACTATCACATAAGACATAACAGTGAATTGAAAACGATCATATGATATAAAAAAGGTAATTTTTTCCCTCTCCCTGACAGCAATATCAATTGTTCATCTAGGCAAGAAGCCGGAGGAGGGAAGGTCTTGCAAGGCCACTTCGTCAAAAGAAATTGAAAAACACATGGACAATTTTTGTTCTTGCTTGATGTTTCTCCACTGAAATGTCTGAATAAAACACATAAAAGCAACTGAAAATACTCAAGGCATAGGCCAATCTGGCCATTTGATTAAGAGAAAACAGCAAAAAAGAACAATTCACTGAATTATTCACTGAATTATAACACTGAATCAAATGGAATTTCCAAGCGCGATTCAAATGAAATTGCCAACCAAGTCAGGTTTTGGTTTTTAATTGGGGTTTAATCCATGCCTAAAATATATTCTTCTCCACTTGTTTTCCATGTTTGCAGAGGAAAATCGTGGGACCCTGTACTGTTTGAATTAAATCTGATTTGAGTTTCAAGTAATCTATCCTGTATAGGTGCATATCGGCTAGTAAAGTTGCTGTGAAAAACAAACAAAACATAAATTACTGTTGTATGACAGTTTGAGTTTGAGTGTACATTACTTTTGATCAACATTATCAATATTCCACAATTGGAATTCATGAATGTACAAAATGCAGCCCCGATGGCAGCATCACATCCACATGTGAGATAAATGCTTTGCTTCATCTTGTATTTAAGTTTCCTGAAGCTGTGCACACAGACACACACACTTATGTCTTCATGTGCTTGCCAAAGTTTCCTTGTGTTAGCAGAAATCGCCATCCTCGGCCCCGTACAGGTCCGCTAGTTTCCTGAACCTGGGCCCCCAGTTGCTCAGGTAGTGGTAGTCCTGCTCTCCCTCCGACGACACGGAGCCCAGCGAGCTCAGCGACTCGGCCACCGAGCCAGCGCCTTCGTAGGCGTACGTGGCCAGCGAGTCATAGGGCGGCGCCGTGGGGTTACAATCGTTCTCCAGCACTCTCTGGTTGATGAACTCGCGCACGTCGGCGTTGTCCCTCGCCAACGCGGTGGCCTGGGCGATCCCGACCAGGCACAAGGGGCCGGTGGCGCCGTGGCGACCAGGAGAGTAGAGGAGGCTGTCGGTGGGCATAATGTCGCGCCTCTGCTTGGCCGAGTCCTCCAGAGCAGCCGTGGCGGCTGACTCCGGGTGTCGCAGTGCCCCGATGTCGAAAGCCTGCGTGTCCTCCTCTCCGCCCCCCTCGTCATTGTAGCTCACCACATTGTCTCGCACGTCCTCCTTGGAGATGATTAGCGGTTCCTGCTTGCTCTGCCGCTTCAGTGCCGTGAACAGCACCACGATCACTGGGAAGGGGAGCAGGTGACAGAGAGTTAGACAAAACAGCACCAGGATCACTGGGGAGGTGAGCAGGTGACAGAGGGTTAGACACCACAGCATTGTGTGACAGAGACTAGTGGTCTGATAATTTAATTAATATTCTATATAAATGATGCTGAATGATAATAGTGTAATTGTGGTGTATATGTGGTTGGTGGCTGGTTTTAGCAGCATCACCTGGCCTGAGTTTGTCTGGGGTTGGTTGAGGCTGCACACCTGTTGACTAATCAATGCTGACAGGTTAAACCAACCATCACCACACAAACTCAGAGAGGTCTGATAGCGAGGACCTTTGAACTATCTATGAACTCAATGAAGGATCTAAAAATAACACTGTTTTATTGAGCTGTCAAAGCAGATGATTGAATAAGCAGGCTATGTGACTATGTGTAATTACAATGCTTAAACCCTCCAATGTATAGAACTGGTTATAAGGCCAGACTCCGTAAGAGTCGTTGCTTCATGAACTAACTCGATGGTTGTGTTGCTGTCGTGTCAATAAACCTCCTACTCTGCTGAATCCTCCGAGCCCGTTTATCATTTTCTTTAAACTAGTTTTTAAAAGTACAGTTAATTATTCTGATCCAGATGACCAGAGACCTTCACGGTGGAAGATCCTCTCCATCACTATGGAGCTACATGAGACAAAAATGTTGGGAAACACTGATAGAGTATGTGGTGTAAAGCAGAACTTAGTATAAAAGCTATATTATCAATATGGTGAATATGAAAATAATTAAGAAATCAAAGAAACAGGAGCCCAGTGAGCTCAGCCAACCTTAGGCTGGCTTTGTGAGGCTAGTGATGTAGGCTATGAAAAACAAGTTATTTGATCACAAATTGAACCTACATGAAGAACTATGTTTATTTTTACCATCTACAACTGTGCTGTCGAGATAATTTTGCTGGCATGGTTTCATCATCACTTCCCCCTAGCAGACTGGTCTGCCGTGACAACCCCTGCATCATCTTAGACGGATTTACACACGCACTAGGCTAACTTGTCATATATTCCAACTTGTCATGCATTTGCATGAATCCTGACATTAGCCGTAAATTAACAGGCAAGCATTTGTAAAAAAAAAATACATTTAAAGGGGACAAGTGGCCAATAAAGAAGGGGTGCAGCAATTATGCATACTACAGTACCTTAGTGCATACTAATGTAACCCCGCTTTTTGGCACCTTAAAGCTTATTGAACCAATTTGAGCCTCCGGCGGCCATGTTATTTCTGGTTATGGGTTCTTGAGGGACATTTGTTCATCATGAGGAGAGGCATATGTCTACAAAGTTTCATGGGGACAGGAGATTTGCCTGTCCAATGTTTCCATTTTCAGGCGACTGCTATAGCACCACCTACTGTCCAATCTTGATAAACTTTAGACTGAATAATCTTGACCCATGTTTCTTTAAGTACCCTGAGTTTGATGGTGATTGGCTCAAGTTAACTCCGCCTTTTGGCTCCTTAAATGTAATTGGACCAATTTGGGTCAACGTGATGTCATCTTGTTCAGGATTTTGTCGTGACATTTGACAACACCTGACAACATTTGTAGTATCGTCCATCTTAATCATAGTCCATCTTGATGTTGACATAAGATATAATAAGCTATATATAAGCTGGGTGAGGCTTTTAGAATATTGGTAGGTATTGGTCCCAAAAGACTTTCACTAAGTCTAGAAACCTTGAGAAGAAAGTTTTTCAGTTGGTTGTTATATTGCTCTCTATTGCCCATTCTGGATGAACTTTGGAAAGATTCTTGACACTTGTTTCTTTAAGTACACTAAGATGATGATTAGCCCAAGATAACCGCCTATTTACTTGATGAGGCCAGTAGATAGGAACACTCATGCGCACACACACACACACGCAGCCTTTCTTACTCAGGAGTATAATGGCACAGAGGAGGATGGCAATGAGTGCCCCGGTGCTGATGCCAGCTGAGCTGGTCAGTGCCTCTGCGTTGCATAGCTCCATGTTCCCGTCGCGGTCACATGAGCACACGCGCACCGTCAGTGTGCCTGTGCTGCTCTGCATAGGGTAGTCGCCATCAGTGACCACAACAGGGACCAGATAAACACTCTGGTGAAGGCGGTTGTAACTGGAGCGCGTCAGGATACCTGCAGTGTTGTCTGGGTTTGGTTGTTGCGGAAAAAAGAAAAATGGAATTGTTATGTAATCTGACCTTCCTGTTTTAAAGGGCCCCTATTTTACCACCAGGAGTGATTGTGTCGGCCATTATAAACAGTTTCAAAATTGTTATGTGACTACCCTCTAGTGACATCACAAGCGAGAGACCAACTCATGCTTGATTGACTCATATTGGTAGTGCATCTGACAATAATTTAAATGTTTCAGTATTAAGACTTCATTGCTAAAACAGTCATGTCTGACTTCAGTCTGTTCTGGTTCTACCTCCATTGTCGCGGACTGTGAAGTTGCTGCGATGGATTCCCTCGGGAGCCAAACTGAAGAAGAAGCGGTGGCCTGATGCCGGCTCATCAGCATCCACCGCACTCACCGTCTGAATGCGCTGTTGGGAAACATCAAATAAAAGATGAATGATAAATCCATCAAGTAGAGAATGGAATGCACATATTGGGCCTACCATGGCTAATAGCTGATTAGGCATCTGCTGTTGAACTGGGTGTGGCCCAATGCATTTGAAAAATGTAATACATGTAGCATATACATTAATGGCAGGGTACAAAGAGATTTGAATACATAGTTCCCGCTAATTGTGAATGAATTGAATAAAGATGTGAATTATTTGGTTTACTTTTTATACTGCTAACATAACAATAATTATGAGTTATTGTTTAGTGTTGAGGATGTACTGTATATCAACCTACAGGCAGCTTCCAGATACAGAGATTGGGATGGATTGATTCAACGTCAATCAATTTATGTAATAATAAACATGAACAAAATGGATGACACACATTGGACTTAACATTGACCTGAATAAACAGTAGTGGTACCATTGTTAGCGTTAGTGTCTTCAAGGAATTAGGCTACTGCTAGCGGGGAGCTGACAAGGTGTCACAAAGCTGTGACAAGGAGTTACACTAGCCATTATCTTGTTGACTTTGTGGAAGTGAGGATTCCTTTTTTGTCTTTGGTGTGCAAATACCAGAAGTAACACCTGAATGCATGAATAGAAACGTGTGCACTCGCACACATGCACACAAACCCACACAGATAACAAACAACTCCACAGCCATAGAGAAGGATGGGAAAATAGACAATGATGGAGAGTTGAAAGGGTGGAGAATAAAAGGATGGATATAGTACAGGGACAAGATGACAGGGACACCAGACTACCAGAGGCAACCACCACCTCCCGATGGGATGAATTGATGCTTTATGCTTTATTTCTATGCTAACGCATGCAGTTGGTGTGAGATATGGCTTTTGATTTCAGCATGAAATGGTTTGAGTGTCTCATATGGTGTGTCTGCCTTTGTGCTTTTTTATATTATTGCATGCTAGGCTGCTATAATTGATTATTATTTGGGTAGGTTATGTGTTTGTATTTGTTTGTCAACAAATTATATCAAAATACGTCCAGAAACCAATCAGTGTGTGTCTGTGTTTTTGTGTGCACATACTCACATATATGTACATATGTAAGTGCTCACATTGACAATACAGTCAATGTGAGTGTACACAGTGCAATACAGACGTTTAAGCATAATAATTGTATATTGTATGTATGTATTATGTAAGGGATAATCAACAAGTAGTTTTGTGTTAAACTTCACCTCCGTGCGACACAAACCTACAAGTTGATTATCCTGCTTATACCATGGTAATTTACCAACAACATAAAATAAAAGCATTCGCACATTTTTCGTGAAAGTTTTGCACTCAAAATCGAAAGGTTATGAAGCAAGAGCTTACCATGCTCACCAGTTTACATGACAAGGAATAATTCTAGCCCCTTTTACAACCAAGCCGGTTAGTCACGGTATAAATTACAACAGGGTGAGGTTAGCGAAGGTTGTGGCTCCATTGATTTAATTCGTTACAAAGTATTGAATTCATTTTTCCTCTGTCCCATTCTTCAAAATTGTTGTATTCTCTAAAAACAAATGTTAAAATCAGGCTCCTGCTACACGCTACTAAAAGTGGCTTTTCAGGGGTTCCTCCAATACCAGGACACAGATGGATGTTGTTGTCTCTGGGTGTGTGCCGTTGCTGGGCTGTCTGGATGGGCTGTCTGGAGGCTTGACAGCTGGGCCATGGTCAGGGCCACCAGGGCGGCGTGGCACATTCCCATCGTTTTGAACTAACTTACTAACAGAAGAAAAATAATCTCTAGAATCTGTGCCCTACTGGCAATATATAGATGTTTCTGGTGGAGTGGCATATCTGCCCGCTAATCAGCACAAGTGCATGTGAATTTTAAAACCAGTTTTAGTAGTCGTCAACTACTCCCAAAAAGTAGTCGAGTAGTCGATTAATTGCGGGGGATATATGATATTTTTCACCCAATAACAATGATTAATTCAAGTCAAAATACAACCAGTAAAAGGTTAACTAATAAGGTGGGACCACCCTGGGGGTAGGTGAAATAGAGTCCTAGATTGGCGCTGAGAGGCTGTTTACAAATAAGCCGCGATCTGATTGGACTAAAATCCCAGCAAGCTTGTCTGAGCTGTAGATGCAGTAACAACGTGCCTGTTTTCTTGCAGGGATGGATATGGATGGGATTTGGATTGTGCTATTAAAGATAAGATAATCACGTTAAATGGAACATGATGCTGTGATATTGTCACACCAATCACAAACACAGACTTTTAAAAGGGAGCCGTTGTTTGAGATGAGGAGACATTGCTATCAAACATATTTTTTTGTTTAAATATTCTAAATAAATGTGTATTCACATAACTTTAACTGTATTGCTTGCAGGAAGTGTTTGATTATTTCAAAGCTCTGTCAGATGCTGAGCCCCGCTCAATATGGTTATTCCAAATTACCAAATGTAATCCTAATTAAATGTAACGCCAATAATAATTAAAACAAATAACAGGATAAATCATTTTTATAAAAACAAATTGATATACTATTACTACTAATAACGAATGTTATTATTAAGATATTATTATTATTATTTGGCATCTGTGGAAAACCCATAATATTCCCAAATACACGATACGTCATGTTGTTATTGGACACCAAGTCGTTCATCTCGAGTAACCATGATTGGACAATATGAAAATAGAAACGATCGCCCAACCCAAATATAATTATAATGTATTATTATTATTGTTGCCAGCTGCTGTATATCAAAACCAATCGACAGCATTTATTATTTTAAGTTTTACTCAGTGACTCAGTGTTTTACCGAAGGTTTCTTGTGTTCTGCCAGGCCAGTAAGTAGTGATACTGTGTCCTATATATACATGGGGACGAGTGCTGTCCAAAATGTAGATATAGGAGGGGGCGTGGCTCCTGGGACCCAATTAGAACTAGGTGAGTTATGGGCAGGTGTTATCACTCAATCACCTATCTAATCTTCAAAATACAACCGTCCGTGAGACTGGAAAGAACAATGCAATTATTTTATTATTTTGAGTTCACATTGTGAACAAACATCCTGTGTCGAGAAACTGTAGGAAAACATCTCATTCATTTCAGACATATCATGGCACATGTTTGTTTAGGGTGGTGGTCTTTCAAACCAATATTACAAGAGAAACGGGAAAGCTTGATAGGGCTCGTGCGATACATTAACCTGTGTCATTCCTACCTGTTCCGTTTTGCTCCTCTCACAGACAAAGGTCTCGTAGACGGTGGCGAAGGTGGGAGCATTGTCGTTTATGTCCAGTACACGAATGAAGACCGGCACATGACTGGTCTGAAGAGGTTTGTCTAAAGGTAAAAATGATGTCACGTTTTATTATTAATTATTAATTAATGTATTCTTAATTTCCCCACAAGGAAAATGTTCTATAATCAAGTCATGTGCTCTTCAGTTCAATCCCTTCCTGTATTCAAATTGCTCTTGATGAAGCAACTTACTGAATTCTGTGGCAATAACTGAAATGTTGTGCCAGGCATTCTCCTCTCTGTCCAGTCTCCGGAGCAAGAAGACAGAACCGTTTCCTGGGTGGACGTTGAACAGGCGGTCCATGTCAGTGCGGCGGTCAATAGAGTACCTGCAACATAAACAATAATGAACGTAATGTCATCGAAACAATCCGTTCAATCTTATTGTTGATGGGTTTGGACCATTTGCAGTTAAGTTAACTACTTATGTAAGATATTGTTCACCTCAATAATTGCACACATTATGTTGCATCACGTTGACATGCATGGATTATATTATTATGTAATTAATTAGATTTGTGTGGGCAGGTCTTTGAAACGTATTAGGGTGACACTTCATTTTAATTAGAAGGCAGTGGACAGTAGAATATTAACTCTACAAGGCAATTGAAAGATTGTGTGTTCATGTAGCCAATTAACCAATGCAAGTAAACTAATCAAACACGAGTATAGAATCATATTGTAACAATGTATTTGCCTACGTCTACTAATACATTTTAGAGTACAAACATGACCAGAGGTGATGTTTGTATTTTTATTACAGCAGCTGGTCAAGCTCCTAAGTTATGTTATGCTATTATATGCATTAGCTGGCAAACATATCTACACGCAATTCCATGACATCAAATAAGACCATGTTCATTATTATTCTGCTTGAGCAAGTCTAATGTGTTGACCTTGAGCTGGGATTAGCCATCAAAGGACTAGGAGAACAAAGCAAATAGATTTTTTTTATGTTCACCAACATGGAACATTTTTCCAAGTGTCCTTTTAGGACAAAAATGAATTCAAAATCCAATTGAATACATTTTCTGAGGTACATCAATTTTAAATCAGCATTGTGAAATTGAAAAGTGACTCAATTCGAGCAGCCCAAATCCTGTTTGTTATCTTAATACATAATAATAAATAATATAAATATAAATATAAATAATAAAGCTGCTGTAGGTAAGATTTGAGAAAGCGAGGCCCTCTCCTTTCTGTCCCTCCCTAAATTTCTCCACTGTTGACAATTGTTGCATTTCACATACTTGTGATTCACAGGCAAGATGGACTCCCTGAAACAATGAGGGAAGAGATGCCCTGATTAATCAGGAATTAGCCAGAAGCGGTGTAAAATCGAAACTGGCTCATACAGAGCCGGGTGCTGTCAAAAGAGATATTTTCACAGAGCATTTTGCTCACTAATAGCTGATGGATGGCTAGGCGATTTCTAGCAAAGTACACTCACATAATAGCTCTTAAATCTTACCTACAGCACCTTCAATTTACAAGCAATTTGTTAGTGAGTTAGTTAGTAAGTTAGTGACTAAGTTGGTTAGTGAGACAGTGGGTTAGTGAGTAAGTTAGTAAGTTAGTGAGTAAGTTAGTGAGTGAGTTAGTGAGTATGTTAGTGAGTAAGTTAGTGAGTTAGTTAGTGCCACAACTTTCAATTACTCTTTTTGTCTGTCGTTTTTGTTTCTTCCCCTAGATGTCCTCGGGTTATTCTTTTCTTCACCTCATTATCCTTGATTGTGTTTGTCCCTCCTGTGTTCCCTCCTTTGTATTTATTTTTGTTTGCCGTTTGTCTGATTGTCCTGTAGCTATCCCAGTCAAGCAAGTATCTTAGTTGTTGACAGTTTTTGCTTTTGTTCATTCCTTTTGTCTTGAACTTCTGCACTTGAGTCTGGAACTGATACTTAAAGGGAGTGAGTGAGGTACCTGACTGGGCTGTGGGCAGCGTCGGGGTCCAGGGCACTGACGGAGCCCACTGCAGCCCCCACTGTCGTGTCCTCCTTCACCTCCATGAAGTAGCTGGCCTTGTTGAATAGTGGCGCCTCGTCCACATCGTCTACGCCGATGCGTACTGTAGCCATGTCTCTAGAGCCTGTGGACAGGAAGCGGGGGTCCACCATGGTGTTCTGGACCTGGATCTCCACCGTGTAGGAGCGCTTCCTCTCGTAGTCCAGTGGCTGCTTGCATTTTGTTTGGGGAGAAAAGTATTGTTGTCATTTCAAAAATGTACATTATGCTAACTTTTTTGGTTTGAAATGTGCTCTGAAGCACATTTTCTCATGTAGACACTAACTTTAAGGCTATAGGGATCTAGGTTATTTGCTCTGACTCTGCAGCAGCATAGAGACATCTCACGAAGAAGAAAAGAGTAAGCCTTATGGAAGTCTTTAGAAAATACTTTTTCTTCGGCATGACAGCTAACCGTTAGCAAACTGAGTGATTCTATGAGACAGAGCCACAAGCATCATAGGCTAGCAACAACCAATGATTGACAAGGATTGAACAGTGTTGAATTCAGATGTGTGGTGAATTGTTTGTTTTTTGATTGGGTTAGGTAATAATGAGCAAATAATGGTCATAAGCGTCTATGTAAGCACTGAAAACAAGTGTAACAATATAGTTGCAAGCAACAATTAGGAGTCCTACATGATATGGCGAGCCTAATGAGCGTGGGCGAATGCATTCATCATATTCATGCCATGCTGACAGAGGCAAATTAGATTATATGTTGATAAGGAGGAGTCTTCCATACTTGGAGGAAATGGTGAGCTTGGTGAGTATGCATCACCAGCCATGTTTTTAATGTAAACAGCTCCAAAATCCACCGTCAAAACTGGCTTTTGAAAAATGATCTGTACCCCTTTAAGGCCCAGCCAGCATTGACGATAGGCTGCGGTTAAGCTAGGTGAACTTCAAATGAATGCATCCACTTTTTTTGAGGTATAGACATGAAATTGGCATGGTCATACTCTGGAATCTATTGGAGAATAATATTATCTGCCATTCTGTTATCACCATAAGGAGGCCTTGAGACGGAACAGTGGCGCCTAACGTCCCTGCTGTGCTCATGGGATAGATATGCAGGCATCTAGAGTCCACCATACAAAGTAACTGTTGAGCACCCATTAATTTGCTAAAACTGGAACCTGGGAGGATTGCTTGACCTGGGACCAGAAGATAGCAAGAACCTTGAATTGTCTAGCCAACAAGGGTACTAGGAGTAACATGGTTACATAAGCTGTTAAGCTGTTATCAACAAATTATGTGACAAGATGCCTTGTGACTAATTAAAATGTTTAAACCCCAATGTATAGAAGTGTTTATAAGCCCGGACTCCTTGGTGGTTGTGTTGGTGTCATGTCAAACCTCCTATTCTGCTGAATCATTCGAGCCTTGTATCGTTTTCTTTAAACTAGTTTTTAAAAGTATAGTTAATTAGTCAGATCCAGACGAGTTTAGACCTTCATGGCAGAAGATCTTCTCAAATCTCATCTTTTTAGCCATCTTAGACCGCTGAGCCTACGTCATTCTCATTGTCACAAGTTATAGCCACGACTATGCATATATTTTAGATAAAAATTCATATCTCTGCCATTTTTATCTTATTGTTTAGATTTGAAGGCCATATAGTCACACAGTCACCTGGCACATACAGTATGTGCCAAGTTTGAAGCTATTCCGGCCTAGTGCTCAGAAGTAGTTACTGTGTGTGTGTTTGCTCAAGTGGTGGCCATTGCTATAAGTGCAAAGGGTCTGAGCCCATGAGTGTCCAAGACAAAGTTGTTCATCATGAGGAATGGTGCCAGTTTCCAAGTGGCAGTGGTAATGCCAGGACTTGACATTCAAACGCTTATTGTAGCGCCACCTATGGGCGATTCTGTTCCATCCATAGCACTCCTTACTAATTTTACAAGTTCTACAAGTATGCCAATTTATACAACTTTGTTGTTTTTGAGATATGACCGAATTTGTCAGAGAAAATAAATGAAATAAAATAAAAAGAATAATAATAATACTAACAAAAACAAAAACAATACACGTTTTCATGTGTAATTATTCAATTATTGTAATTATTTTAAATGTGATGAAAACCGGGACAATATGGTAGTGCATGACTTTGATTTTTGTGTTTTACAGATATTTGTCGTACTTGGAACACCCAGCTTGAAACCGGGTCAATCCCGGACAAATTGGGACATCTTGTGACCGTAAGATTGTCCACAAAAAGACGTGATAAAGAGGTGATATTAATATTTGAAATGATAATCCAATAGATACACTGGTCAACACGATTTCTCTTGCATGGGGTTTTTCAACTGATTTTAGCTAACTTTTGTGTGCTGAATCCAAATCTGTCATTAGTTTTTGCCTATCACATCAGGTTTTTGAACTATGAAAAATCATTATTTTTGAGAAAACAGCAATTTTACACTCGAAGTTGAAAAACACTGTTGCATTAGAAGATCGATAGATGCAAAAATGTTTACAATGAAAGGTACCTACTTCAATTACAATATTTAATCATACATTAACATTTAATCCATGCTTGCTTGCACATATTTTTACACATTTTCTCGATATTTTTAATGTATGAAAAGTTTACAAATTTCACTAAACTAAGTTAAATATATAGGCGGAAAAAGTTCCCCTTAACATGGTGTACATCACTTAAATACAAGGCATCACTCAAGCTCAAAGCATTTTTCTGAGTTTTGTGACTTTTCACGACATTCAAATGCAGCAATAAATGTAAAAATATGCAAATATAACAAAACCGTGTACAGTACCGGTACTTGAAAGCGTAAGTATCCAAAGGCAGAGGTGTAATCATATTACAACATAGTA
>OMKP01085428.1:0-12023 GCA_900302375.1 Bathygadus melanobranchus | reverse complement strand
AAGTTACAAGCATTCCTGGTTGCCAGGTCAATAGAGCAAGTTTACAAACTTACAGTTGCTAGGTTGGCTCCTTACTGTACAACAGCAGGTAGCCAGGATAAGGTGCTACACAAGCTAAGTTATATTTCAAGTGCCGGGACATACCAGCGTACAAGATCCTACAAAGAGCCAAGGCATACAAATATGGAAGTGCTAAGGATCTAGGAGGGGTGGGGTTAAAGTTGATCGGGTAGGGGGGTAGAGGGTTGGGGAGGAAAGGTGGGCAGGAGGTGAAGCTATTCAGAGTCCAGGTGGACTCTGAATAGGTGGGTCTTGAGCCTCCTGCGGAAGCAGGTCAGTGATTCTGCTGTCCTGACCGCTGTCGGGAGGTCGTTCCACCATTGTGGTGCAAGGACAGAGAAGAGTTGTGATTTGGTGGAGCGACGGTATAGATCTATGCAGTACAGAGCTATGCAATATAGAGCTATATACTGTAGTATAGATGACCAGAGTGTTCGTCCCCCAGCACATGGCCACAGTTGAGGGTCTGGTCAGTCGGTCAGGGGGCTCAGAGAGACCGTTCGTCCTCTCCAGATCCTTCTTCTCCGGATCCCAGAGACTCGGTCAGTCATCAAGTCATCATTGAATCAATGCTTAATCCTGTCTGTCTACCTGCCTGTCTAAATATTTGTCTGTCTGTCTGTCTGTCTGTCTGTCTGTCAGGAGCGGTGTGGACTGGAGACAACGTAGCCTCGTGGGAATACCTGAAGATCTCCATCCCAATGCTGCTGTCTCTTAACGTGGCCGGCATCTCCTTCTGTGGAGGTCAGGGCAACATCACCACCTCCACCATGTACACTACTATCTCCATACACCACCCTATCACCACTATATACACTCATATCTCCACCACCAACAACATCTCTACCATCACACCAGCAAAACCAAATGTCAGTTATAACTGTTAATTAGTAGAAAGAAAGTCTATTAATTAGTTACATTAATTATGAATTCAGTGTACTTATATTCAAAGTCAATCTACATGTTAGTCCAACGTCTCTCTCCTTTTGAATTCTCTCTTCCTTTATACTGTATATCTGTACCTCTCCTCCAGCGGATGTGGGAGGCTTCTTCAAGGCCCCTGGGCCTGAGCTGCTGGTGCGCTGGTACCAGGCCGGGGCCCTGCAGCCCTTCTTCAGGGGCCACTCTGCCATGGTGACCCCCCGCCGGGAGCCCTGGCTGCTGGGGGACCGGGTCACCGCTGCCATCCGCACTGCCGTCCAGCAGAGGTAGCCGCTGACGGGGGTCGTATGGGGGTCATACGGGGGTCATATGGGGGATCATGCGCTCTGGGACGGGGTCGAGACATGACACCGGGGCGCGTTATGTCTCAGGGAACAATGTCAGATGTCAAGAATTCTAAATCCATCCAGTCTCTGATATGAAAATACGACTCAAATTAGAATCTCGTGAATGCCTTTCTTCTTTTTTGGCAACAAGGAATGGCAATTTATTTTTTATTAATTAAGCCGGCCTGAATCACGTGTTTTCCCATCAGGTACTGCTTGCTGCCCTACTGGTACACAGTGTTTCAGCAGGCCCACCACTCCGCCCTGCCAGTTCTCAGGTCAGTTCTGCTGCCCAGTTTAACATTTATATGATGTTAAACTGTAGAGGTTATGATCTTTACTCGCCATGGTATAGAAATTATGGTGTTGTGTTGTTACAATCACAATATTTTAACTTGAATGTCATAATTTGGACAGGCCACTGTGGGTGGAGTTTCCAGAAGAACCGAATACTTTTGCTGTGGATAATCAATACCTGATTGGTAATACAAATGATTAACAGAAATATTTCAGATGTACCATAATTAATGTAGTTGACCTATCTCGTGATTATTGAATTACTTAATAATAATTAATAAGAATTAATTAAATACAGGTGGGGCATTACTGGCTCGTCCTGTCACCGATCCTGGTGCTACTGAGGTCAACATTCTACTTCCTGGGTCAAGTGAGGTGAATTCCGCCCTGTATCTATATATGGTCCTATTTCCACCCACCTATGCAATCTGTTAACTGATTCTGATTGGCTGTAGATCTGGTACGACATCGTCTCTGCAACAGCATACAGAGGAGGAGAGACACTGAGGCTGCCGGTCACTATGGATACAGTAGGTGTCATGTCCTCAATTGACCAGTAGAGGGAACCATATGAGAACTGGGACAGCACTGGTTTAACAGTAAACCTTCTAGGACAAACCGTGAATGCAGTAATGTATAAATCAGATTATAGATTATATTTCTAAAGAACATATACTTTGTACATGTTAGTTACATTTATAGTGTAATTTGTATATATTATATTTATATTGTCGTTACTTGTAAAAAAATCTTTTACTGGCAGACAGATACTTCTTCATAGAGAATCATAGAGAGTTTGTAGAGTGACCGTTGTGGGCTCACCCTAGCTCCAGATATCTCCATGGTGTAGTGGTGGTGTATCCATCCCCAAGTGTGTGTCTCTGTGTTCAGGTACCTCTGTTCCAGAGGGGGGGAACTGTGGTTACCAGGACGACGGGATGTGGCTCCTGCACCGCTGACCTCCAGTTGTTCCCCCTCGCCATCACCTTGGCCCCGGACGCTAACGTAATACATAACAAATAAATATATACATTTCCTATTTATTCATTTAGCAGACGCTTTTATCCAAAGCAACTTCCAGTGGATTGAAATACATGTCATTAATTGTCAGGTAGGGGTTAGGGGGCATCTTGCTCTAGGATGCCTACAGGTTAGGCTGCGGACATTGGGGATCGAACCCAGTACCTTTCGGCCGGTCCTGGGTTCTTCATCTAAAACCTTAAACAGGGAAGTCTTTTAACATACTGATAAACTAAAGGATCTATGTTATTTTTGCATGAATGAAACATTAGCCTTTCTAAAGTCGATACCCGATCACCAATCTATAATGTGTAGAAGATGAAACAAGGTGAATCATGGGACAGTTATATTATAGTTATATTATAATATAGTATATTATAGTATTATAGTTATATGGTGTAGTTTAGTCTTTGGGTTGAACCCCTGCTGGCGGTACCTGTGGTTGTCAGGGTGTTGCCGCGGGCGACCTCTACCTGGACGACGGCCACACCTTCAGATACCGTGACGACGACTCCTTCTGTCTGCTCACCTTCAACCTGTCAACACACCGTCTGTTCTGCTGGTGAGTCACACAGACATGCACACACACACACACGCATGCAGCATGCACGCACACACGCACGCACATGCACACACGCACACAAACACACATACACACCCCAGTGGGTTGGAAAGTTCCAGAGCTGGTGCCAAATGAGTTGACTGTAGTGTTGGCCGAGAGATATTCAGAGACTGTGACCACCAATAAAGAATGATCCATCTGTCCATCATCCATCTCTCTCTCTATCATCCATCTGTCCATCATCCATCCCTCTCTCTCTATCATCCATCTGTCCATCATCCATCCCTCTCTCTATCATCCATCATCCATCTCTCTCTATCATCCATCTGTCCATCCATCCATCTCTCTATCATCCATCTGTCCATCATCCATCCCTCTCTCTATCATCCATCATCCATCTCTCAATCATCCATCTGTCCATCATCCATCTCTCTCTCTCTCTATCATCCATCTGTCCATCATCCATCCCTCTCTCTATCATCCATCATCCATCTCTCTATCATCCATCTGTCCATCCATCCATCTCTCTCTCTATCATCCATCTGTCCATCATCCATCCCTCTCTCTATCATCCATCATCCATCTCTCTCTATCATCCATCTGTCCATCCATCCATCTCTCTCTATCATCCATCTGTCCATCATCCATCCCTCTCTCTATCATCCATCATCCATCTCTCTCAATCATCCATCTGTCCATCATCCATCTCTCTCTCTCTCTATCATCCATCTGTCCATCATCCATCCCTCTCTCTATCATCCATCATCCATCTCTCTCTATCATCCATCTGTCCATCCATCTCTTCATCATCCCTCTTTCCCTCCTTCCCTCCCTCCCTCTACCTCAGCTCAGCAGGGGGTCAGGGTGAGTTTGACTGTGGCCGTGTGATCCAGACCATCATCATCCTCGGTAGGAAGAGCAAGCCCTCCTCGGTGACTCTGCACGTAGCCGGTGAGGACAGGCGTTACCATAGCAACCAATGTTTACAACATTCAAATGAGATGCCAGAACTTCCTGTTCAGTTTGTCATTATCCTCAAGACAACTGATGATGAATAGGATTACAAAAAGGACCTTTTCAATGTGTGTCCTTTATACACAAGACCCCGACCTTTGGTTTGGTTTACAGGTCAAGAGGGCGTGGCCTGTGTATTTCAGCATGAAGAGGAGCGCGCCGTCCTGACGCTGGAAAACCTCGACCTGCAAGTTGGGAGAGACTGGGAGGTTCACCTCGATCAGCACTAGGCAGTACTAGCTAGCAATGATTAGCACTAGTTACTAAAGAGTTACAAAGTGCTTAACAGATGCAAAATCACAAGACGTAAAACCATAACATATGATGATAAATTAACAGGGGAAGTCCATAATGGGGGGGGTACCAAGACAGGGGAAGAAGGCTATTTGGTAAATGTGGAGTAATGGTAGTTAGCAATGGTTAGCTAGGCTAGTTAGTACTGCTACTGTTCCGTCCTTTAGGAGTCAGCAGGTCGGGTTTAGGCAGCTTGCTCAAGGACTGCTCAATTGGGATCGCACCCGGAACCTTTTGACTGGGAATCAAATATCCGAGCCACTGGAATGCATGTTACGTTTCCTGCTGTAGAACCAACCCATGGCTGCTGTTCTAGAAGTATTCAGCTCCTAGACTGTCCATGTATACATTAACTCATGTATAACTACTAGTTCATCAGGTTGCTCCTTCTCACACTGCAGTTGGATGATTTACTGTATTCAGCAATGCCTTATAATCCACTATCATTCTTCTTTAATCTGTGAAGCAAGAGTTTTGATTGTCATTTACTGTACAGGTCCCAATACTTATATAAACTGCTCAATGTGTTCAACAACGTTCCTATTTCCATGTAAAACACCATTAAGTGGTTGATGAAACTGTCTGTCTTTATGTGATTGGTCCAATGGTCTCTATTGAATAAAGGACATCTGTTCATATCAGAACGTTGATGTGTGTTTTGTTTTGTTCTGGATGGCTCTCATCGGAAGGCCCTTTAGTTCTCCTGCAAGATACAGCTGTGTGGGTACAAGCACATTTACATTTAGTCAGTGAGTTGTTGAGTTAGTTATCCGTTAACACATGGGAGCAAGCAACCATTAATAAAACCATTTCTCAACCACATCATATGACCGGGATTGTGGAGATATTTAGGGGACGTCAGTATTCAGACGTTAGTATTCAGACAATATTTGAGAGTCGTAGAAATTGAGTGACCTTTCCTCTCATCAAGACCTACACATCCCCCAAACAGCCTTCAAGCTCGGACAACGCGCAACCTAGTGTGTGTTTATGGGCTATCGCATAGCCTACTCTAGCTAGGACATAGATGCTATCACACCGCTGTACCAGTACAGTACATCACAGGCGACGGCTACGCTGTACCGCTAGCCTGCGCTAGCGTTAGCTTAGCGGTAGTTGTGCTGAGGCTGCTGGATGGGTGAGAATGGGTTTAAAGGGCGCTGAATGCCTTCTGCTGATCCAGAGCATCTACTGGCCGCCCCACCACCCTGACCTGCTAGGCTTTGTCTCACACAACAATAATGCACACACAGTGTGGCGTGCATTGTACCAACGTCCAATCAGAGTGTAACAAATACACTCTCTCTCTCCCTCTCTCTTTCTCCTGCTTCCATTTTGTATATGTGTGATTCTGTGTGTGTTGATGTGTGTGTGTGTGTTTGTGTGTTGACGTGTGTGTGTGTCTGTGTCTGTGTTGACATGTACTGTATGTGTGTATGTTGACGTGTGTGCATATGTTGGCATGTATTTGTGTCTATGTTGACGTGTGTGTGTGTGTGTGTGTGCATGTGTTTACGGTGTGTGTGTTCATGTGCGTGTTGACTGTGTATGTGTGTATGTATATGTGCATGTTGAGTGTGTATGTGTGTGTGTGTATATGTGCGCGTTGAGTGTGTATGCTTGTGTGTGTGTGTATATGTGCGCGTTGAGTGTGTATGTGTGTGTGTATATGTGCGCGTTGAGTGTGTATGTGTGTGTGTGTGTATATGTGTGCATTGACTATGTGTGTGTATGTGTCATGTTAATGCATTGTCGTGAACACATGAACATGTGGTTCTGTGTCTGCTCGGGGACCAAGGGGAGGGGGGATGTCATTGGAATCGCGAGCCAATCAGAGCTCAGCTGTTTGGATTTATGCCAGGAGTGCTAGGCTTCTAACTCTTATCAGTACAAGTGTTTTTTTCTAAAAGTCAACAAATCAGCCAGGCCGAAAATGCCCTACACACCGTCCGGCTTTTTCTGCGACCGTCTGATCCGGGAGCGTGAACGTCGGGATGGGGAAGGTTCCCTGGGGAAGCCACTCCGCTTCAACGGCCAGGACTTCACCTCGCTGAGGCAGGACTGCTTCCAGAAAAAGACGCTGTTTGAGGATGACACCTTCCCCGCCACCGTGGAGTCGCTGGGCTACAAGGAGCTGGGAGCTAAGTCCAACAAGGTCAAGAACATCGTCTGGAAGAGGCCCAAGGTAGGCAGTGGCCCGTACATGTGTGTGTGCACAATGCACCTAGATCATTGTTGAGCAGAACCTTTTCTATTTTTTTTATTCTGGGCACTGATTTCGACCAATTGGAGGACAATACGACAAATGATATGGATGGATGGATGGACATGGACAGACTGATGGATGGATGGATTGACAGACATGGATGGACAGACAGATGGATTGACAGACAGATGGATGGACAGACAGATGGATGGACAGACAGACAGATAGATGGACAGACAGATGAATGGATTGACAGACAGATGGATTGACAGACAGACAGATGGATGGACACAGATGAATGGATTGACAGACAGATGGATGGACAGACAGATGAATGGATTGACAGACAGATGGATTGACAGACAGATGGATTAACAGACTGATGGATGGATGGACAGACAGATGGATTGACAGACAGACAGATGGATGGACAGACAGATGAATGGATTGACAGACAGATGGATTAACAGACTGATGGATGGATGGACAGACAGATGGATGGATGGACAGATGTACAAAGGGATGGATGGATAGTAGATAGTAAGTAGGTGATAGATCATTTATCTTGGTTTCTTTGTCTGCAGGAAATCTGTGAGAACCCTGAGTTCATTGTGGGCGGAGCCAGCAGGACAGACATCTGCCAGGGGGATCTGGGTAAACCATTCCTGCCCTTATTTACCAATGTTGTTCAAACCCCCAAACATTATCCACTCACTGTCCATTCACATCCGGGTCAGGAGGTTAGCAAGTAACCTAACCTAGGACCCTTGGCTCCCAATTTACACAGGAAGAAACACAAAGAGCTAAGGCACAACAGGGACACCTGATTGGCCGATTAATTAGCCAATCTGTACCAATCAACTACTTAGATTAAGATCACATGAGTGCAATCAGTCATGAATACAATGAAGAAGTATAGGATTGGGAAGGACATACAACATATACCCATAACATAACCTGCAGGACATAACAGTCCAATAGACCATAATAGTACCATACCATCTACTGTACATTCCCTGGCCAAAACAGGACAGCAAACATCCCATAATTTCTCCCTGCAACAGCCTCCCAACATTATGCTTACTCTTCTGGAAGAGAATTCAACCTGCAGCGTTTCTCATTGTTGTGGCGTGCGGGGGGGAGGGGGGTGGTGGTATACAAAGCCCCCCCCACCCCGACTGACCCCTGACCTGTACCCTGCTCCCCCACATTGTTCCACACGCTACCAGCGCACACACCTGTACAATCAGAAACCACAGCGGTCAGCATGCCCAGGAGGTGTGCTTGTTCAAACTAAAGACCACAGGAGGTCTCCGTCAGGGAGGGGTGGGAGTGAGGCTTGGTTGTGGTTGTAAAGGCAGAGAGTTTCATGTGGAATCCAATATGTCATCAAGTAGTGAATATGTTGAATATTATTCTATTTTTAGACACTTTTAGTTGCTACTGTGCCCAATCACTGCCCACTAGGCTTAATGCACATTCCCCACAGAGGAGCCAGAGAGTCCTTTTGCTTTGCTTGGCTCTGCAGAATCCATCATTAAGACTCAATTCTTAGATTTCTTATTTCATTTGTTTGGTTGAGTCCTCAATCATGTTTAGTAAGAAATGCATTGCAACATGACACATTTGGGTGTCAGAATATAAATCTTTGCAAGAAAAAGAAATCAACAAATAAGTATGAGTATGAGTATTCCAGACTCCACCCACCTGGACCTGTTGAGGTGTGTTGTCCTGAGGTGAGCCTGGTTCTCTTTCCAGGTGACTGCTGGCTGCTGGCTGCCATCGCCTGCCTGACGCTGTACGAGAAGCTGCTCTACCGCGTCGTACCCCAGGAACAGAGCTTCTCCGATGGCTATGTCGGCATCTTCCACTTCCAGGTCTCAACCGGTTCAGTGCACACACACAGTCCGTCTACTGCTCAAACCCATTCAAGACTGTGGTTTCTGTTGTGGAAGGATCTTAGCCCCCATGTAGTTCAGCTATTGAAGAGCTATTGAGACTGGCATTGACTCTTCAATAGGTCATTGAAGAGTCAATGAGAGTTGTGGGTGTACCCACACCCTGTCATCCACAGGAATTACATCATTAAGCATTAACTTTATAGAATAATTGTAGAGATAGATTAGAGTTAACTGAGGAGGGATAACCCTAGCCCTAATGAAGATGGTTCAAGGAGTTTTAAAGAGTAACCAAACTAACAAATGCAGATGACATCAATTCACACCAATTTGTACCAATGGAAAACAGGCAACTTCATGACATGCTGTTCCTGTGGTTTGTTTTCGGTATTCTTTTTAACGGGCCCCTATTTTACCACCAGGTGTGATGTTGATTTGTCATTTACAGGCCTCTAGTGACACCACAAGTGGGAGTGTCCACCCATATATGTGATGGATAGCCTGCCAGTTGGTACAGCCCACTGGGTAGGCTGTACCATACATCTGGCTAATCAACATCAGACCCCATAAAGCTTAGCATTACACGCTTAGCATCTCAAACCTCGTCTCTGACCTTTGACGTGCAGTTCTGGCGCTATGGTGACTGGGTGGACGTTGTCATTGACGACCGCATCCCCACCTTCAACAACCAGCTGGTGTTCACCAAATCTGCCGAGAGGAACGAGTTCTGGAGCGCCCTGCTGGAGAAGGCCTACGCCAAGTACGTCCATGGCACAAACCACGTCCAGGATCAATAGTGTACTACATAGCTGGGCTATTGCAATGCAACTAAAGTCACCTAATCTCTAGTGTGTACCGTACTGAGTCCATTACATAAGTAGTGGTCAAGACGCCCTGAGAAGTAATGTAATGTAGATGTTAATGTAATATAATGTAGACGTCTTGCGCGCCACCTCCAGGCTCCATGGCTCCTACGAGGCCCTGAAGGGCGGAAACACCACTGAGGCCATGGAGGACTTCACCGGGGGGGTGACTGAGTTCTACGAGATGAAGGAGGCCCCCAAGGAGCTCAACAAAATCATGAAGAAGGCCCTGGAGAGAGGCTCCCTCATGGGATGCTCCATCGATGTGAGTCGCTTCCTCTTGTCTTGCTGAGTCACTTCCTGTTGAGTCTCTTCTCTCTTGTTCCAGTGATGTCACTTCCTGAATAGTCTTGTCCCAGAGATGTCAGTTCCTGTTGAGTCTTGTCAATACCTTTTGAGTCCTGTTCTATCGAGTCAGTACATTGACTACAATACATTGTATTAGCTGGGTCAGATTTGTAACAATGAATTCATACGTATGTGTTTGTGTAGTCCCTGGTTCCAGCCCGTTTTGAGACCCGGACCACGACCGGCCTGGTGAAGGGCCACGCCTACTCTGTGACCGCCGTGGAGGAGGTAAGACACCCACAACTATAAAAGTCTTACTTATCTAAACAATAATATGTTAAAAACACACACTGTGACTCCCTTAACTCCCTAATTCAAGTTATTCCATTATTTTGGAATACTGTTTTGCCTTTCTTTTCTCTATTAGTGGAAAATTATTAGAAAAATGTCGCTTAAAGCAGTCTCTAATCATATGTCAATGTGTAAATACAACACAACCACTGGGATCTCAAGAGTCAATCGTGTCACCCGACAGTGTAAGCAGTCCCAGGCGAAGGAGTCCAAGGTGCGTCTGGTCCGTCTCAGGAACCCATGGGGCCAGGTGGAGTGGACCGGCCCCTGGAGTGACAAGTAAGCCAAGGGGTGGGATTCAAAGGGCCCCTATTTTACTACCAGGTGGGATGTTGATCAGCCATTACAAGCTATTATAAGCCATGTCCATCTACCCTCTGGATCAGTCTACCAGCCTACCCAGTGGACTGTACCAACTGGTAGGCATATCTATCCATCAAACATCTGGATGGACACTTCCACTTGTGATGTCGGGCGCCACTAGCTTAGGAGGTAGAGATGGTTGTCTGGCAACCGGAAGGTTGCTGGCTCGATCCCTGGCTCCCCCTAGCTAAGTGTCGAGGTGTCCCTGAGCAAGACACCTAACCCTAACTGCTCCCGACGAGCTGGTTGTTGCATTGCGTCGTCGGTGCATGAATCTTCTTCTTCGTTTGGGTAGGATATTTTTTTTCCCCGCTCCCCCAGGCTCGGGGCCGAGGGGCTATCCTTTTACCACCTCGAGACTAGGGGGGGTTCACCCGGGCTATATTTCGGGGCACACCTCCAGCAGCCATGTCGTCGTGGCGTCATCCAAAGCCGACAGACCATGCGTCCCGTTGGGTGCCCGATAAATCGGGCAGTCCAGGATGACATGGTCTGCGGTTTGTTCCTCTACGCCACACTCGCAGGCCGCGCAAGTGGCGCCATCTGTGCATTGATGAGCAGCTGTTACAGCAAGCCTTTCGTGGAGCAGATGGTTTGGCTCCATGGCCCGGCATGCGAGACGTGCTGTGGATCCCACGCGGTGAAGCCCAGCGGGCTGGATGCCTGCAACGATGGAAAGGTTGTCCACGAGAGTGGGACGCAGGCATCCTGTCACAATGTGCAGTGAATGGACATGCACAATGTGAGCACTGCGACACCATACCAGCGTGCAGTACTCGCTAGTCGCGTAGACAAGGGCCAGGGCTGCCGTACGCAATGTTCTTGCACCGGCGCCCCAGCCTGACCCGACTAGTGGCCTCATCAATGCCACACGGGATGTTAGCTTCTTGCGCAGTGACTTGAGGTGTCGGCGATACGTGAGCGACCTGTCCAGTGTCACGCCGAGATAGGTTGTCTCAGCGCAACATGGCAGGGGTGTTCCGCCGATGTATATACGGAGCTCACATTTGGCCTCCCTGTTGTTAAGATGGAAGGCCGCCGACACCGTCTTTGCCTCGCTGAGCTTCAATCTCCATTTCCGGAGGTATGCCACTAGTGTCTGCATGTCCTGGCTCAGAGTCCCCTCCAATGACTGCCAGTCTCCAGTGGAGTACACCAATGCGAGGTCATCCGCATAGTCAGGCAAGTCATAGGTGTAGATGTTATAAAGGAGGGGGGCCAGGACCGATCCCTGGGGGACGCCGTTCTTGAGGCGTCGTAGCCTACTTCGTTGTCCGCTACCGGTGGTGAGGGTAAAGCTGCGGTTTCGGACAAGCTCCATGATCAGACTGACCATGTGCCTGTCCGGCAGCAGACGGAGCAGCTTGCAGGTGAGGCCGCGGTACCATACGGTATCGTAGGCAGCCGTCAGATCGACAAAGACGGCGTCGGCCTTCTTTTTTGCCAAAAAGCTGTCCTCAATGTCTTGAGTCATCAGAGCGACTTGGTCTACGGTTGATCTCCCGCGTCAGAACCCGGCCTGCTCCTGAGGGAGCAGCG
>OMKP01085417.1:1545-13353 GCA_900302375.1 Bathygadus melanobranchus | reverse complement strand
CATCACTGGAGGAGTGGGACGGATAAGAGCAGCAGACTCGCGGAGACCACTTTGTTATAGTTTGGCAAGGCACGAAGGACGTTACGTCTTTGTTAGACGAGAACGGCTGTCAACATCACAAAGCCTCGGCGACTGTGTCTGTCTGTTTTGGCAGCCGTCTAATCTCCTGGCAGGGAAATTTATGGCAGCTCCACGTTCAAAAATGATGAATTAGGGATTGCAAGGTTGTGCGGAAAAGAGATAGGCCCCTGACAGAAAGATGTAGTATTAATTTCCGAGTATATCGAACGCACGGGGAGGGGCGGCGGGGTCTGGCCAGGGCGCCCCGCTGTGTGTGTGTGTGCGTCGTCGTCGGCCACCGTGGCGGTTTGGACTTTGTTGTTTTCCGCTCTGTGCCGCGCGTCCGTCGGATGACACGCGCATGACACAGCATACGAGAACGCACCGGTGAACAGATTCTGCTTCACCCGTACCATGAACCTGCACCAGCATCCACCACTGTATCCTCTGTGACTCATCTTACCACGTTTCCACACACACAGACGGAAAAAAACGAGAAACATGGAATCCATTCCGTCACCCCACCTCCTCATGCCCATGTCTTCTCCTCCCCGTCTCTCTCCATGTCTCCCCTCCTCCTCCTCCTCCTCCTCCTCCTCCATGCAGACGCCACCGTGTGCGATGTAGGGGAGTTTCACTGTCACGACCAGCACACCTGCATCCCCGGCGACTGGCTCTGCGACGGCGAGCCCCAGTGCCCCGACGCGTCGGACGAGACAGACGCCAGTTGTAAGTCACGCCCATTCTCATGCCATGTCTCTCCATCCCTCCCGCATCCCCACCGATCAAAACGTTCCGCTCCGAGGGCTGCTGGTAGACTTTGGTAGGTATGTGATGTCATGAGCGAAACTGGACTCAAATGACATCGGAAAGATACACAATGTGCAATGTTAGTCTGTTAAGGTAAGGTGATGATTGTACTTGCTAATCAATATGATTTCCTGTTGCCTGTTGACCTGTAGAGGTTTTAGATAGCATATATATATGGATTATATATATATATATATATACATGGCTTGGCCATTCTTTTCTTCCCACAAGCAAACTGCAAATTACCATCATGCTAGATGAGATGGGATTTTCAAGTTTCAAGTAAGAATTATAATTCTATATTGTTTTAGGCTAAGTACGGGTCCTTTCACCGTTTAAATAGTCATCATCATTATCAGCACCAGCAACCTGATTGCCATGCAGGCTAAAACCCCACATTTAGCAGAAAATTGTCCATAATAGCATACGTTTTATTCGTTGTTTTTACCCTGATGTCAAACTTGAGGCACTAAAGTGCAATACAAACTTTAAGATATCCGGTAGAAGAAAATGGCAGTATATCTGTTTGAATGTAGCATTTGAAATGTATAAAACTATATTACTATTCAGCCAATGTTTTGAGAAAGTGTGACAAACTATTAGCAACCTACATGACCTATTTAGGTAAGGCATTTTAACATCTATATAACATTCATGTCCATTAGAGGTAGGTAACCTTTAATGGCTATTATTTGAATGTAATTTGTTAGAAATGGCATCGCCCTCCGTCAGCTATTAGTGAGTGAAATGTGCTGTGAGAATATCTGTTTCTAGTTGACCGCGCCTGCCTCTGTATGAGCCAATTTAGTTTTTAGACCACTCCTGGCTAATGTAGGACCAATCAGGGCGTCTCTTCCCTGATTGGTTGGAGCAGTGCGACACTTCTCAATGGTGTAGACACGTCGGGAGAGAGGGAGCAGAGAGGGACGTTTGTTTTGTTGTTCAGTTCCAACATCTTGCTCTCGTCTGCTGTTTTCTGCTCTCTCTTTTTACGGCTCTCGATTTTTACCGACAGCAGCTTTAATATTCAAAACACCACGGTCGACCAATCACAGTGTAGCAGTGTATGCATTCCCCGTGACATAACGCTCCTATTATTAAACTCTGTAACCATCCGAGGTAATTTATCTGGTGTTCCTCCACCTCCCATGCTGTTCGAGGAACGCTGCTTTGAACACGCATATCTCAAAATATGTATTTATTTTTCCCGGGTACACGGCGTGTGATATCTTTTTTCTCACCTGCTTACCCACAATGCGTATGATATAATGACTCCAAAGAGAAGCACGAGACTCTGAGGGCAAGCCTCTACAGATGGGCTGTGTGTGGCGTACGTTAGTGGATAACCTGCCACTCCCTCATCATTCTCTCCCAGTTGTTCTGTTGTTCTCACCCAGAAGCCCCGGCGTACACTAGCACCCGAGAGAAGTTTCCCCTGCATCGCTTTCTGAGTAATGTTTAGACAACAAAACTACTTGGTTCGGTTTAGGCAACACAACTACGTGGCTGGGTTTAGGATTCCTGACAGAAAGGGCTTACTGGCAGAAAGCCCTGAAGGCAAACGTCTCCCATGTGCGTATCATTAGTCAATGATACGCATCTGGGCTAAGCGATAAGCGATTTATCCCATACCCTCACCCACATCCTGCTGCCCCTAAGATTTGTTCACTACGCGGACCAAATGGACTCCAAAGCTGCTAATTAAACAGCAAGACACACTCAAGATAGTTTACCACCTGATGAGTTTAACCACACAGCATTCGGGACAGGCTAATCTTCTAGGCCCCTTTGCCATGCATTCCTGAGATGCTCTGCCACATACAATTCTACATACATATATATACAAAGTGAACAACAACAACAAACCAGAAGAAAAAGGGCATGTGTTGGACACACATGAAGTGCTCCTTTGAATCCTATATGAGAAGTCACCCTTCTCTTTATCTCTCACCCCTCCTAGCTATAGCGGAGATCATAAAATAGTCCTGTGACCATTATAAGGAACATGTGTTTAAGCCTCACACTCCCTCTTTGTCCTTCTCAATCTCTCTCTCACTCTCTATAAATGCAATGGATTGCATTTATATAGAGCTGCAAATGCAATGGATTGCATTTATATAGGGCTTTCATCCAAAACACCTCACAATATTGCCTCACATTTATTCATACGCCAACCATGCAAGGCAACAGCCGGATTGTCGGGAGTTCGATGGACACCACGACACTTAGCTAGGCGGGGGCCGGGGATCGAACCAGTAACCTTCCGGTTGCCAGACAACCGTTCTACCTCCTGAGCCACTGCTGCCCCCGCTGCCGAATGCATGTTTATTGTTTGGGTAGGAGTGATTTTTATTGTGTACATCCATGTGGCCACACATCTTTTGTTGATTGATATATTTTGTATTTGCCCCTTATTTACATTGATGATGATGAACTTATTTGAATATTAGTTGTTGTATTCTAGTTGTATTCTTCCTAATGGAAGTGGTGCCCCATTCGAGTAGTAAAATAATCAAAGTTACGTTTAGAACAGTTTAAGCCACTTAATCACTCTACACAGCAGTCAGTGGGGGAAACAAGCAGTCATTTGCTAGCCTGGGAACCAGACGAGTCTGCAAGCTCATGTTTTATTTGCTCTGGCAGATGCGTCTGGCCCTCCTCCCGCTCAGACAGATTTCCAGCTGACCTGGCCTGGCTCGGGCCAATCACAAACGTTTATATACAAACTTTTATATAATATGTGGTGGTTTTGATAGGACGACTGTAAATGTACAGAGGAGCGCTGTTAACAACCAAGATGGCTGCCGCTGATGTGGAACGGTCTGCTATCCTGAGGGTATTAAACTGACTGGATGTTATGTTTTCTCCTAAAGAACAACTGCACTTAAAGCTATTGTTGATAATAAAGCAGCAGCAGCAGTAGCTCAGGAGGTAGAGTAGTTGCCTGGCAACCAGAAGGTTGCTGGTTCAGTCCCTAGCCAATCGTCAAGGTGTCCCTGAGCAAGACACCCAACTGCTCCTGACAAGCCAAATGTGAGGCAACACAAAGCGTTTTGGATGAAAGCACTATGTAAATGTAATCCATCCATCCATAATAAAGATTTGTTTGCCATACTTCCAACAGGATTAGGTAGTTGAATTGACCTACCTTGGTTGTAGGTCTATCCAGAGGCATCTTGGTCTGCACCCTTTGATTAACACACCTTGGAAACCATAGATGAACTGAGAGGTTCCAGGCTAATATGCATTTGTAATTAGGTCTTGTGATGTCAGGCTAGTTATTTGCATTTTCTCTGGTGAAACTTGAATCCACATGAAAGGAATCAATGACTGAATGGAAAACCAGCTCATGTTGAGTGGTACAAGGAGAACCCCATGAAGCCATGAAACCATGAAAAAGACCAAAGAGAAAGGTATTTAGATGGCCACGAATAACCTTCCCCCCCATGTCTCCCTCGTCCAGCAGAGAAGATAGATGCCCAGGTGCTGCAGCCATAGACCTATCTGAGGAAATTGCTCCCCCTCCCCCAAACACACACACACACACATACATAAAGAATAAATGGACGAAATGGGCTTTCAACACTGGAGCGAGTAAGGCAGACAGAAAGAGGCTATTCTTCTTAAGCGTGCTGAACAACCACTGAGGCTTTCAGACTGCTGTCCATGTTCCGAATGCGGCTGATAAATAGAGGCGATAATTCGAAGCCAATATTGCTCCTATTGAGTTAACAAGCGCAGCACGCCGTTGTCACTCTCATGACATCATACTGTTGGGTAAAGCCACGCGGCGTAGACTAGAGAGACAAACGTGTCATCGCCAGTGTGGATGTTTTTCATAAATGTTAAATGGATTGCATTTATATAGCGCTTTTATCCAAAGCGCTTTACATTGCCTCATTTTCACCCGGGGACAGTATCTCAGGAGGTAGAGCGGTTGTCTGGCAACTGGAAGGTTGCTGGTTCGATCCCCGCCCCCCTAGCTAAGTGTCAAGGTCCCTGAGCAAGACCTAACCCCAACTGCTCCCAAAGAGCTGGTTGTTGCCTTGCATGGTTGACACTACCGTTGTGTATGAAATATGGAAATCTGGTTGTCTGGCAACCGGATGGTTGCCAGACAACCAGACAACCGCTCTACCTCCTGAGCTACTGATGCCCGTATATATCTTATTTTCAGAAGACAATGTGATTGCAATTTGCAATACATGTTCCGCAAGGGTTCATAGAGGAGGTAAAAGGAAAAGGTCTGAGTTTTAACCCAACAATATAAGTCATCTGAAAGGTTGTCATCGCAATGAAAATCTATTGAAGGAATACAAAGCACTAGCAGCCAAGGATTTCAGATTCAATATTCAAATATTCTTCGAATGGGAAAAAAAACATTCTGATTGCGAAATGGAAATTCATATAATAATTCGTAATAATATAAAAGCACGAACACTTGTCGTGCTATAACTTCCAGCACTGCTCAAAACTGGTAATTTCATTGGAGATATTGGCATTGGATATTGGCCCACAACAAACTTGTTGCAGAAAATAAGTTCGGTAAGATCACAAGAACAAAATTACTTGATTGTGTAGAAAACCAACACGTTTTTCGGCACTTACAAGATTTTGTAACTTGCTGAAATCTCTGCAGATGACAGCAATTCAAACATCGTGTGTGATTGGTCAGAGATTCAAGGTGGGTGTGATTTGTTTTATTTTATTTTAATTCCACAATCGAAATTCTGATTTCTCGTCTCCATGGAGACCCCACAAGTCTTAGCTAATGGAATGCTCAGTGATCAAACGGAAACCACATTGAGTATAAAGCACGTTTGTCCGCAAAGAACCTCTGCTAGCCGAAAAGCGTCGACTTTTAAAGTACGCTGCCCACTATAGAATGACGGTGCTGTGCTTCTGTCATGTTGTTCACCCAGGACTGTGGAAGTGCAGGTCATTAAGGACCACCTCTCTACGACAGAGAGGCCGTTTCAGCAACATAATGGTTGCAACGTGATTGCTTCAGCAAGCATTACTTACCTACCTAGTTATTTTCTCCCGTTTGTTATTAAGTCCTCATCATTATTCTCAAATGTATTCAACCACATTGACCTAAGTGATGGGGACAGAGGACTGTTGTTGAGTTGTGTGTGTAGTCGTAATTGTAATAACTGAGTACCTACTGACGTGCCTACCTACTTGAGGCTTGCTGACACACTTCGCCAGCAATATGATGCATGTTACAAAACACTGAACAATTATAAAGTGAACATTATCAAGTGTTATGTGTTTGTATATGTATATAACGTACTGTTCAATGACTCATTCATTGTACCCAAAAATATACGTATAAGTTATTGATTTTTTATTAAACAGGCATATCAATGGCATTTTTGTACAATTATATCAATAGGCTCTAAGGACATAGACATTTTTCACTAATATAGCTAAAGAAAAGAGCACTACTTATCGGAGAAACAGAACGAATGAGAAATCCTGACTCTGGGACGCTCTGTTGCAAACCTTGTACACATCTGCCCTACCTCTTCATTACCATACAAAGTGACTCTTTACTACAATTACAAACGTAATGTATTGAAGAAAGTAGTACAAGAGATCCCGAGTAAAACCTTTGCTTTCTGAGCAATTACAACAACTCTCTTGGTCATAGAATAAACTAAAAGCACACCTTGATTAGTCAGGCCGGGTGGAGCATTTTGCATCTCTTATGCTGAATTAGTAATGTAGACAAGTGACAGATGTTGCTCAGACACCGGGCAACCGATTCTTGAGGTCGAACATTAGATACACACATACATGTCTGAAATAGTCTTCTTGATTTATGTATTCCCACAGGGCCAGGTTTTGACAGCCGAGCATAGTGGAGACTGGTGGTAGTGCATCTGGAAGCACCAACTCAACATGTGTTTTTATCAGTACTCATTTATACTCAATATACGCTGTTTCTAATCCAAATGCCACACTTATGACGTAATCTATCTTAAAATGTTTTTCTCAAGGGTGCGATTCTATTGGGTGAGGACTAACTAGGAGGGCTGTCACCTTCTGGTTGGTTAGTTGATTGGTTGATGTTATGTTCTTGGCTGACCAAATTCTCATTGGTCGGATAATCGCTAGTGTTACTTTCATAAGGAGGAAAGCCAGACCTTCTTAATCTATCATTTTCCTACCTGATGTAATGTAATGGCCTAACTTACTGAATATTTACTCGCCCACCCTAATGGAGACTGCTCAGCCTTACTTACTGAACATTTATTCGGCTCCAAACTAATTGACACCTTGTCAAAGAAGTCGTTGATGTGGCAGCATATTGTTAAAAATGATGACAAAAAAGTTTAATGTAAAATGTTCTTATCACAGCTCAACAACCGACATGGCATATTATCTAAAAATGTTAGGCATACATTTTTTCTGGTTGTCTGCTTCAGGATGCTCCATCAACTACACCCTCAGCTTGATAGGCTTTGAGTGTGAACATATCATAATTGCCATATTATTTCAATATGTTTAGTCGCCTAACCGTGAGGCTTTCAGATAAGTAAGTAGCCTAACCGTTTTGTTTGAAATATAGCTGCAGGTGCATCCCCTTGCGACAGCCTCGACGGCTTGTCGATGCTCATGCTAAATTTTTCCCCTGTTGATCAATCGGTTGTTTGATGGAAGATTTTCTTTGGTTGACTACAGCCCTACTAACTAGCTTGCATTGCATTGGATTGTGCACCAGCAAACACAAACCAGATTTAAGCAAGAAAGTGTGTTATATGTTATATGTATGTATATATATATATATATACTCCTATATATATATATATCCTCCTATATATACCCTATATATATATATACTGTACATAAACAGCAATTACTAGGCCTGCGTCTAGCGTGACAAATAATTACACATTACAAGTGACAGTAGTTTAAGTTCCTTTTTCAAATGTTGAAGTATTCATTAATTGAAGGTTTGCGGTTTCTTCAAGGTTCTTTTCACATTATTATTGTATTGTGCTTATCAAGAGCATCAGTTTACATGGCAACCCTAACAAACACATACCTACCTGCATACAAAATGAGGGTTCAGAAAAGTAATTGCACAATATGGTTGTTTCAATCAGAAATGTAAAATGGTTTCTAAAGGATTAGAATTGAAGGGAAGTGGGGTGAAATGCATGCAGGCTTGCACCCAAGACTTGATTTAATACTTCATCAATCTTCTTTTTCCTTTGTACTTGTGTGAGGTGGTTGTATTTTAACTTTTGAACAAATCTATCTATATTCTATATTCTTTATTTAATTTCCTTTCCTTAATTTGCTGATTACTAAATAACTGAACTCTCGTCGTATTCAGTGTTTGTTCTGAATTAAAATATTATATATTGACATCACCCTTTTATAGGAATAACAAAATATGAATCTGCGCAGCATATTGACTTAAATTAGAGATAAAGTGTGATCTGATCCCAAATCCAAATCTCCCAATTGAGCTTGCGGAAATGTCACCTTTTTAAATAATACTCATTCAAACAATATTTCGATTTAGCAAAGAGGGATTCACTAATTTACATATTTAACATTTGTAATCACATTTTCTTCACAGGTTTTATAGTCAGCTATGTATCTCTCTCGGCCCCCCATGCACGATTTTCCTCTTTGCCCTATCCCTCTGTGAGGCATGTTCTAATATTGCGCTAAATTATTGGATCTCAGAAAGGTTGCTGAGGGCCAACTCATTTAATCTCCACAAGGTATTTCATTATCATTTCCATTAATGCTGGCACTATTTTATTTACAATGCCCGTGGAAAGAAATCCCTGCATATTCATCCTGGGAATTAGACACAGCACATTATCATGGATTATGTATTGATAGAAAGAGGAATTAGATCAGCTTTGCCCTGCAAACAGAAGGGGATTTTGGAACGGATTCAACTAGCTTATAAACAGAAAAAGCTTCCAAAACCTGTGCAAAAAGAAATCTGCTATATGGCTGTATGGGCACCAAATATGGGCATATTGGAATAAAATAACATTTCCATTTTTTAACAATGTATGGCAACAAACAAATTCAAAGAGGGGAAAAGGGACGATAGCGATGCATCCCTGCTCTACATTTGTGGAATTGGTGTCTCTGGCTTTGGACTCTGTCCTCCAGGCTGTGCTCTGTCAGGGAGATGTAAACACAGCATCTGAATGCTATGCCAAAGGCCTTGTTTGCCTAGGAACTATGAGGAGGTGCAGTTTGGCCCACTGGGCCTATGAGCCTCCCAGGATGGGACAGTGGATTGCTTCTATACATAGAGCCGAGCAAATGGCCTGCGCTGCATCTCATCGTAAAAAAAAAAAAATATGCCTCCATGAGGCAATTTTCCAATTTTTGTGTTCTGTGTTCAAAGCAGCTGTGTTGCATGTCACACGCGCACATCGGGTTCATTTATGGACCCATCGCAGTATAAATATCAAGGCCGCTTCGGGCCCTAGAAACAAGCTATATTTATTGCACACAAGTATCAATGAAAGTTTTTTTTTTTAAGTTGCTGTATTAGACGTTTTTAGTTGTAGTCTCTGCAGACATATAGCACGCTTTCTCTTGATTTAAACTTCCACAGCTACTAGCCGTGACAGAGACCCGCAACCCTACCGCGAATCCGTCATGCGAGCGTTTCATGAGTTTGGCTAACCTCGGTAGAGTGCTGCTGGGCACAGCTCCCTGGGTTTCTCTTGGCGGAGACACAGAGACCCCACTGAATTCCCTGATTGAATTGTCTCCCCCTGGAGAACGAGACAATAAAAAGGGTCAGCAACTGCCTTCCGAAAAAGAAAAAGAAGAAAATAAATAAATAAATAAATAAAGAACATTATCGTGGCTGCGTTTGATGGCTGAGACTTGGCTCGACCCGATCAACATTGCTGGTGATCTCGCCTTCCCCAAGGCACGCGGTGGAGGGGGTGGGTGGGGTGTTCAAAGACAACTCTCTCCAGGGGGATCCAGCACTCCATCCCTCATGTTGAGAAGAGAGGGCACGCCTCCCAGCGTCTTCCTGCAAGAGAGTCCACATCCCAGATCCGAGCTCATCGCTATCCCGGGGAGAGAGACACGGAAGAAGAGGAACACTCCCTGAGGAGAAGCAAACATGTTCCAGTGAATGATTCTTCCAGGTTTTAACCCAGAACAATTTAACTTGTTGTCATTTTTGTTGGTCTTTGGCTATGGTTTGAGAGTTTGTAATAAATCTATTGTGTGAGCAATTATGACAAGGGGATTTCCCGAAAATTAAATGAGCCTTACAGTCCGCTAATGGCCACACTTAAAATTTGTATTTGTCTTCCCTAAACTTTAATTCACAATAGAAATAAATCATTCAGAAGTAGCTAAAAAAAAACATGTGCAAGCATTTTTCAGCGCCATTAGGAATATTTAGGCCTGTCTGCATTTAAGCATCAGTGACTATTATGCTATGTACATTGGTCTGACGACCACCATCCTGCAAGCTATTTTATCTGGCAAGTCTCATATTGAAATAAATGTATTATAAATGTGTTAGGTTCCCGAGGGAATGGGCTCTGATAGGATGGAGGTTTAGGGGGTAATGTAGTGTAGCACCTTGTTATTGAGCTGAAGGACAGCGTCTTTTGCGTTATGTAATGTTGACTTTCCTTCCCTCCGTCTCTCCCAGGCGCAATGCCGAGACGCAACCTTTCTGTCGACTTGCCGGAAGAGAAAATCTAAGCCCCTCACTGGATCCTGCTTACCCTTCCGATATCTCTTAGTAATATTCTGACAGAGAACTATTTTAGAAGTGCTTGCTTCGTTCCCTGTCAATACAGGAACCTCTGGAAGTGCGCATGATCAGACTTTCATGTTAGCGTGTGCCGTTCAACGTTCAGCACTGAGGGAAGTTTGGGCGTAGATATCTGCCCAAGGCGTAATCATAGTTATAGATTGCCTCCTTGTTTTGATCTCCATACATCATTGAACATGTCATTAGGGCTGGAGTTTCAGCCATGGCTAATTGTTGTCATGTTTAGTTTCCAGGTCCACGGTGCTGTGGGCGATCAGAAAGAACCATTTTCACCCTCTTCGGCTGTCATGCGTGCATCCTGTTAGCGTTAATGTTAATCTCCTGCTTCTGCATCCGGGGGGAAAAAGGATGGCTCCTTCTGAAGCGTTAAGCTTTGAAATAAGGCTTTTAATTTACTGGCTCTGTCTCTCACTACAGTTGGAGCTGTTCTCCCATACACTTCCTCACGCTGATGCCATCTGCTTCCCAGTGGAGCTGGTAGGCATAAACAGATAGAACAAATATGCTGTGTGGATGTGTGTGTGTGACTGTTTGTGCTTGTTTGTGTGAATAAGACTGCGGTTTGAACATATGCACGTTGACGCGTGCAAACGCATCAACGTGCACTTTGATGTCTCTACAACCGTGACTCTACTGTCACACTGTATTGTGTTCCCCTCTGGTTGATGGGAAGCGACCTACCTCTTTGCCCTTGACATCTCATTGCTTGCTTATAAAGTCACCCTCCGCTCCTGCGACAGTGACTGCAGCTATTTCGGTGGTTCAGCAGATTATGTAGCGAGAATTCATTTGATGAAGTGTCTCGAGAATAGTCTCTGGCTGTCTGTTGTCACTTCCGCACATGCCCAGGCGCTTCATGCAGGACGTCGGGGAATCGATGGAGATGCGATGCCGCCGTGTTGTCGACCTCACGCTCGTCAACTTCCTCAACCTGTCTCGACCTGTTGCGTTGGCAAGTTCCCGTTCGTGTTCGCGATTTGAACGAGCACTCTGACGCAGGACACGTCACCAACTGGTCACCCCTCGAGCGCAAATAAACATCGTGTTTTATTGCACTTGACATGCTAGCTTGTCATGAAACCACGGCATGATATTGGTGTGCTACATCGGTGTGTCTACATTAGTGTCCCCCCCCCCCC
>OMKP01085398.1:0-21267 GCA_900302375.1 Bathygadus melanobranchus | reverse complement strand
TTCCCAGCTGTATAATTAAATCAGAGCACCTGGCACGGCCGTTGTTTCCTGCCGTCGCCGTGCCGATGACTCGCCGCCCCGCGGATAAGTGATAGTGGATCTCTGTTAACTCCCTCTGCGGAGTCGTGGTTTGAATACACCCCAGCTCTGCTGCTCTCTGCTCTGGGTTTTTTTTTAACATTTTCTTCATTTATGACAAGAACGGCCTCCGGTTTTTGTTATTCGCCGTCTGTCGCGGATTTTGTCTGTTGGTGATGTGTTGGTTTTAGTTTTAAGTACAAAAAACAAGCAAAGAAAATAACAACCGAAGGTCACAACTGCATTTGAACATCCAGCGGTTGTATGAACATGGCGTCACGCTCAATTCAGTGAATACTGCGACTGTGATTAAGGGCTGTACTCACAAAATAAGTCCAGTCAATTTTATTTGTTTAGCCCTTAATCACAGTCACAGTCTCAAAGGGGCTTTACGTGCCATACGTGACACAGCCTAGCCCCCCAAAGGGCAAGAAAAAACAAATTAACGAGGAAGAAATCTTGTGAAGGAACGCAGAGTGGGGATCCCTCCTTCCAGGGATGGAGTGCAATGGGTGTCATAATGGACATGCAGAGTAGTGTTTACATAAGGCACACAGTAAAATGATCTTTTTAAAAAGCACTCACAGCCGAGAGAAAGAGAGAGAGAGAGAGAGAGAGACACACTCTCCCTCCATAGATCAGTCCAGCCCAGACGGATGAGTGTCGAAAGCAGACACACATATCATTCAACTCCAAATGTGCCATCGTCGCAGACACATTCTTCATAGCCACGTACTGAATCGTAACACCCCTCGATTGAATTACAGAATGAAAGTTCCCCCGAGCCCCACACGTACATTTACACACGCACACGCACGCACACACACGCACACACACAGATCAATCCTCACAAGCCGTTGAGTATTTAAGTAATATTTTCCTTTTACATGTGCTGGAGTACATTTCTCCAAGCAGAAAAATAGACAAATAGTTTGTTACCTAAGAGGTAGCAGGTGGAGGTGTTGAACCAATACCCATTCAGTGTACAGTGATGTGCACCCTGCTGGTCGGGACCATGGCCAACCCCTCTGTACAGTAGGGTGCTGATCCTGGGGCTTTAATTGGCCTCAGGTTATATACACACACACACACACACACGCATGGAACTGCACCGCCTAATACACGCACGCACACACGCACGCACACACACACACACACGTGGACCTGCACCGCCTAATACACACACACACACACACACATGGAGAACACATGGTGAGGAACCATAATGTTGAGCTGAGGATATAATCCATAATTAACGTGAAACTCCCTGTAGTGGTAGGTGGGAGAGAGAGAGCAGAGAGAGAGAGAGAGAGGGCAGAGAGAGAGAGAGAGCACTAATGAGAAGGTAGGTAGGTAGACAAAGTGAGACAGAAGGAGAGTAGGCTAAGGGATCCCCATATAGATATATAGAGAGATGGATGAAGACACTATTTGTGTGCATTTTCATAGTCTACTTCTGAGTCTGTTGTGTGCATGCATAACGGTGTTCATGCCCGTCCAGATATACATATCAAGTTGTGTGTGTGTGTGTGTGTGTGTGTGTGATGACAAAATATGTGAAGTTAAAATCGTACCATCACCATGATCCAACACTTCATTATCGATCACGCTGGCAAAAGGCCGCATTTAAGTAACATTTGGCTAATTGTATTGTTGAGGGCCACAAAGGATCACAGGCCAACCGCTTTTCCTGGAACACTTCAGCCTCGACGTCTTAGAGAAATGATCTCTCGCGTTACGCCGGTCAATATGGATTCCAGAGGGGTCATCGCGTTTGTCGTGGTTTCGCCAGGGTCCACTCAATACGTTTAGCTCATGAGCAGGTTGAAGGCTTGCACATTCACATCCCGCAGAAGATGGAGATTACATTCACATTACATAAAGAAAACTTGTTACAACGTCACCACACATGTAATAAGCAGTGTAACGACCTGTAACAGCATGTACTGTATACTAACCCTAACCTAGTGTGGAACTCCTTTTGACCTTTACCCCTAACGATAAACAGACTGTTGTTACATGCCCGTTACATAACATTATTACATGTAAAGTACATGCTGTTACACGTTGTTACATGGCTTATTACACCGTACATACTTGTGTAACGAATACACTTTTGTAGTTATGTAAATTAGGTGGGGTTGAGAACTCCACGCATAATGTTGTAGCTGTTTTCAGCAGGACCGTGGGAGAAGTCACCCAAAGAGTTAATGACTTTGTTTGGAGCATCCATGCTGCGATATGGATGCTGTACGCTCTCTGTACCGACGCAGGAAAGAAACAATTCACACACCACTGACAGGAAGCTAGCGACGCCAGCGTTAGCATCATTGCGTATTAGCATTCCTATTACAAGCTTTTTTCTCCTTTTTTTTTTTTTTTACTTCATGTTTGATCCTCTTACATACTTTAATTCAAGCTGTATGACAGATGATTCAAAATGTTCAATCATTAAATGATTCTATTTCTGGCTTGGCTGCGTGTCCTACGGGTAATGACATTTTACTGTGGTAAAAATAAATAATAAATAACAACGTAACTTGCCATTGTGTGAGCTGCCGGGGTTTATACACAGCGGTGCCAGTCAATATCCCCGGCTGCGTGGCTAATAGAGCTTTTAAATTCTGTTTTCAAAATACTGAAACCACTCTGTTCTACAACTCTCCGGTTTACCATGTTTAACAAGGTGGACGAATTAGAAGAAAAAAGAAAAATCTCAAGTGTTCATTTGTTTTCATGCTCTGTTTATTTACTGAAATATGCTTTCCACCTGACAGCGTCACATCGCTCACTGTTGTATGAGACATTTAAAAGCAACACATTGTATGAACGAATTAATTCGATTGGAAGCTTCATGATATGTGTAATCTTTGATATTTTAAAAACATTAATGTAATTAATATATTTACATATACATGTAAATGTATATATAATTGGTGTTTACTTATCTGTATTTATATTTGTAGAAGTTAACCCTGCCGAACGCCACTAAAGTGGCTTTTCAGGGGTTCCTCCAAGGCCAAGGACACAGGTAGATGTTGAATAAACCGGTTTATTGCTGAATTTGTAGTTGATTGTAGACAGAGCAGGTGGTAAATGCTAGCACTCCCTGAGTGTGTGTAGTGATGGCTGCTTTAACCTGTGTGCATTGATTCGCGGGCATCAGGGAAAGGCTGATGCTGGGAGGCTTCTGTGTCCCTTGCTGGGCTGGAGAGGCCCCTCATTGGGCACCAGTGCAGCAGTTGACCCTGCTACATGCCACTGAATTGGCCTTTCAGGGGCTTCTCCAATACCAAGGTAGATGTTGAATGAATAGTTTGGAGTTGATTGTAGACAGAGCAGGTGGTAAATGCTAGCACTCCCTGAGTGTGTGTGGTGATGGCTGGTTTAACCTGTGGTGCATTGATGCACCACAGGTGTGCAGCCTCACCCAACCTCAGACTCTAATGCTGAATTCACACTACGTGATTTCAGCGTTATTTTAGCCCAACATTTTTGGAATATCGTAGCACACACCCGTGAACGACGGTCGGGTAGTATCCTGCGTCGCAGGATATCTAGCAGGTTAAATATCTGGACCTGTCGGTGAGTCAAAATCATGCAGTATGAACGGTGTTGCGACGACGCACGGCCAAAGAGCGCAAGACATGGGCGAGAGGAAAACCAGGGGGGTGAGTCGTCATTTTTAGTCCAAATTATTTATTTCCTTGCTGCGCGAATCTCTCCAACCGTTCTCGCCTCCATTTTGTATTCCTTTTCCTCCTTGTATTTTTCACCACACACGACTTGGACCGCTAGCTTCTTGTGGACATCCATTTTGGAATAAAGCTAGTAAATACAACAGGGTTTGGTGTTGAGCAATTCCCCCCCTGTAATCTTTTTTTACATCCAACCTATAAAAACAAAGAATCAACAATGCACAATGTGTTATTACTAATTACCACCATAAACTACCAGCTCATGCATATGCATGTTTTCTTGATTTATTTTTTCATTTTTTTTTAATCTTGGTGCTTTAAATTATTAAAACGCAGATCTCAAAGCTGTAGTTGTGCCAGTAAACTGCCACGCTACTACATTGAAAATTAAAGCTCTGCAGCTTACTTTTCTCCGAGATCACCATAGCATACTGTGCTGTCTATAAATACTATATCGCAGACCTAATTCCAAAATCTCCCGGTTCATGCATATTTAACATCCTAATTTGAAACATTAAAAACACCCTGCACTCTATGAATTTAACATCTTCATTTAAAACCAAGTCTATCTCTTGCTTGTGGTCTGCAGTCTCAATTGTGTGGTGGGCTGCAGCAGAATGCGCAAACAGCATTGTGCTGACGATACCTCCATTTTGCAATTGTGTTAATTTTTACCATCGACTTTACTTAGTTTGATCTTAACTCCGGCTGTGTTTCGCCTGCATTCCTTACAGATCCACGGCAAACACAGCGTGGACGTGGACGGAGCAGAACGTAAAACACGTGGCCTGGATTCCAATTAATCTCGTGGCTAATTCAATGATGCTTTAACGCAGGCTCGTGTAGCAGTATAATACATAAACAAAAGCTATCTCTCTACTGCTTAATTCACCACTGAGGTCTATTAGATGAATGGATTCCCCAGGACATGCATTTGCATGCAGGCACACACACATAAAAAAAAAATATATATATATATATATATATATATATATATATTATGGAATGTATGTGGTTGGTGGCTGGTTTAAGCAGCCTCACCTGGCCTGAGTCAGGTTGATTAGACTCTGGGGTTGGGTGAGGCTGCACAACTCTGGTGCGTTGGCCTATCAAGGCACACAATCACCACACACACACCACACTCATGTCAGCAGGGACCACCTGCTCTGCCTGCAAAACGGCCAACTTTACAACAAACCGTTTTCAACATTCAGTGTCCTGTGGTCGGAGGAGCCCAGAAAGCCACTCCAGCGTGCAGTAGGGTAAGAAGAAACGCTCTTTAGCTAAAGTGGAAAAAAAGGTTTCTGGCAAATTGTACACTACTCAAACAAAGGTGGACAAATTAGGAAATCATGTGTAATGGGTAACCCTTTGTAACAGATGAAGCCTGATATTGCACTCAAGGGCAATTAAGGACTGTGTACACCACCATTGGCATTACAAACCCAACACTGTGTATCTGTGACTCCATGAGCCTATTTTGATTTAGCATAACGGTAACATAGAAGCCTTTATGGAGCTTGAGTGCCTTAACAGCGTGCAGAGCCACTTGACTTTGGGGAAGGTCTAACCAATCCAAAACAATACTGCAATGTATTTGCATGTTTCTCTGGCTATTTTTATTACTGTGGAAAGTATTTATAAGAATAAGTTATTCCGCCGTAGGCACACACACACACACACACACCCACACACACACAGTCTCTCTATTTGTCCTGCACTCACATAGACACTCCTTAGCTCTCCGGAAGGCTGGCCAGGCCAGATAGGAACGTAGGTAGTTTTTTTTTTCTCATCCTTCAGACGAACACGTACACGAGAGGCTTCTGCAAAAAAAGACAGATTGTCCATGGAAAGAGACGTAATCCTTTACCCTGGCCATATTTCGGACTACGAGCTGGGAATATCAACAGAGATTACAAAAGCCTCTGCATGAGAGCTGAATGTTAAAGGTTACTGTACACTGAGAGGAGAGCTGAGTACGTATGGGAAATTTCAAAAGGCTGTTTGATTATGTGATGCTGAGAGAGAGAGAGAGAGAGAGAGAGAGAGACGCAGAATTCAAATGAATGACATTCAGAGAAAAACATAAGTGAATAGGGGATTACTTGGACGATGCTGAGTTTTCTTCGGGCTGAACAAGTGGGTGTTCAAAGTAAAGGAACCGATAAAAGGGGACAGCTTTTGATTGATCACATTGCTATGACGAGTACAAGAGTGGCTGCTAAAGAATACTTTAAAAGGTTTAAAAACCTTGTGTTCATTTATTTATTTTTACATTCTTTGCCGATACAGAGCTAGGGATTGTCGGGCGTGTGTGGTTGGTGGCTGGTTCAAACAGCCTCACCTGGCCCGAGTCGGGCTGATTCTCGGACTGGGTAAGGCTAATCTGGCTAATCAATGTACCCAGGTTAAACCAGCCGTTAATAAACTAACGACCGGAAAGGAAAACACACCAATGATTTTAACATTTCTTTCAATCTATTTAGATAATAAAATTTGGAATAATCAGACGCAGCGGAGGAAAAATTAAATCAATACTTTGTAACTTGTTACGGTGATGATGTAACCTTCGCTTACCTCACCGCCTTGTTATTTTATGTCATTTATTCCATGACTAACAGGCTTGGTTGTAAAAGGGACTAGAATTATTCCATGTCATTGTAATAGTAAGCTCTTGCTTCATAACCATAATATAAGCCATAATCAACATGTAGGTGTGCGTTAAATGGTCTGAAGGCACGACGTGGAGGCAAAGAACCACCCTCTGCGAAGTTTATCCCTTACTTAAACAACATCCTGGTCGTCGGAGGTGCCCCAGCAAAGCCACTTCTGTGGCGTGTACCGGGTCTACTGCCTCGCCGGCGGCCAATATGGGGCCTCTCCAACCCAGAAGGGACACAGAAGGGCTCGGGGACGGGCAGCCACCCCCCAGCAACAGCCTTCCCCTGACCGCCACAACGGTCGCCGATGGAGCCCAGCGGAGGATGGATGGCAGCAGTGCAGCGACCACTACAAGCAACCATCTGCAGCTAAGCATCCCTGTAACCAGCCTGCAGCAGCCTAGGTGCAGCTCCCACAATGTTTGGGGGTTGTTTTTGTTCAATTTAGGCATGGCAATCCTGTGTTGTTTATGTGAGGTATGGTAACCCCGTGATCACCACATATAGTCAAGAGAACGCTAACATGTTAGCATATTCCACCTGTTCTGCCTGCAAAAGGAGGGGCCCCAGTGCGTGATCAGGAAGAGGAGAGCTACCTTGTGAGACTCAGTCACGCCTCAATATGAAATAAATATATAATCATTTCCTTCCACCTTTCATCTTTTCCTTCCTTCCCTACCCTCTCACCATTCCTCATGATGTGTTGTGTAGGTCGGCTTTAAAGCAAGTGGAAAACATTTTTAAAATTCGGTTCATTCCGAGCATGACGAATATCTTAACACTTCCCCGCTCGCGTTCCGCCCCCAACATTCCAATCCTTGTTTGGAACAAAATTAATTACTGGTTAATACAGTTTAATATTTATTTTCAACATGAATGCACCATGCTTCAAACACATTAGTCGTATGGCGTTTCTATTACTTGTGTGGCTTGTTTGAAGCGACGGGCTCCGCGTTGGAATTAATGACGGCACACCAAGATGTTGGCGCCTGGAAATAATTGACACAAATAGCAGGCGTACACAAGGAGGGCCTGTGGGCTTTCTATCTCAGGGTGGCGTGCACTTACCAAATGAACCTCAACGCTACACGCACACGCACGCACACGCACACGTCCACACTGCAGTTCATTTAGCTAAGTGAAATAAGTTCCCTAGAAAGGTATCCCCGTTTCGTCAAGCTGCTGCCATTGCGGACGCTCGGTAACATTAGCCAAATCAAAGTAACGTTTGTCAGTGTGTCAAGTGTATTTCAATGATTCATTTTATTTTTAAACACAAATTTTATGATGTTTGCTATTTTGCAGAGGAGGTTAGCAGTGATGCAATGCGGTAACATGCGGTCGGTATTAATATAATTGCTTATTTGTATCGCTCACACACACACACACACACACACACACACATAGTTCATGCCTATGGGCAACTTTAGCCTGCCAGATAATTAGTGGCGCCTGCATGCCATTAGCCATCTGGTTGGAAGACTGGAGGACTTGAACCCAGGTCTCGCAGGTCTCGCGTCCTCAGTACTGCCACTGTTGGAGACGGGGAGGCCGGGGCGTGTCTGGCTGGCTTCAGATCAGACTCTGGTACTATTCTTGATCCCCACTCCTTCCCCCCCAGGGGTCTTAGGATGCTCTGTAAAGCTTTTGTTGTAACGACAGCTCTGGCTTGGAAGCCGAGCACCCTGGGAGAAAGACAAAAGGGGAGCAGACAGTGTGAAGGCATCAAAACGCTCCTGTCCTCACACCTGTCACCCCCCACCCCCCTTCCCCCACAAGAACACTGATATTGTATCTACTTCAAAATAGGGCACGTCCACAAAGGCAGCGCGCTTAAATGTTATATACGAGCACACTGCATTGTGTCCCACGCATGGGGGCGTTTACCTAGCGAATCCCTCCTGAATCACTTAGGGAGACCTCGATGTGCATCGCGGAGTCGATGAGAGGTGAAAGACGTTGGTAATCTGAGACGCCAACGTGTGTTACTGTCAGGAGGGCAGTCACTGTGGCGGGGGAGGAGGCAGACCAAGCAGGTGAACATCGGAGAGACGGAGGATCGGGCATCGAGTGCATGTGTGCACACACACACACACACACACACGCATGTACACACATACAAACATGTACGCTCACATGCACACACACACACACACACACACACACACGGTTAAGTATGTGAAAATTGCAAATGTAATGGCTGCAGCCACTGAAAAAGTGTAATCAATTGACAAACACACACACACACACACACACACACATAGAACATTCCCCATCAAATTCAGCACTTGCAACCAGATGCCTGTTATCTACATGCTTGGGTGCCCTTGTGGAAAAGCTTGGATTGGATAAACAGTGGCCACTAGAACAAGGAATACTTCAGACAGCAAAATAAAATCTGACCACAACACAGACAACACAGGAAACCCCAGGGTTTGGTAGTAACCTTAGCCCCCATAAAGGTACCAGTGGTTCATTAGCATCTGGTATTTTCAAGTTCATTAACGGCTATTCACCCCCCCTAGCGAACATACTCTCTCCCCGCTATACACAACGCGGCCAGTGATGATTGCATCTTTGTCTCACATAATTCATAACCTGAGGACACAATTACATGTACACCCAGCATTATAACGTAGAGAGGGTAATAAATCATCAAAGTGACAAGTTAACCAAGATTATACGCAGCAGGATGCCCGTATGAGAACAGTTTAGTCCAGCCCACAGTCAAAACACGCTGAAGATGGACACAGCGAACAAGGGCTTTTCTTTGTAAGAAATGCATTACTGAAAATATAATTAATAGAAAAGATTTTAATTATAGACTCCATTAAAAAAAAAAACATAAATGTGTAATTCTTTCCGTGAAAATGCAGCTATTAAAGTGTCGTTTTAATAGCACGCAATCCTCCGCATCACATGAAAACATCTGGTACATAAATGCTTTTCTTAGTTGGTCTGATGAAATGAAGGGATTATTGTGAGACTTTGAATCTGACTTTAAATCACATGACATTAAGGTCCATAAATGTTGTTTCTTAAGACAATGCTAGACAAATGACTCCAATCATGTCAAATGTGCACAACCATTGCCAAGCCTCAGAATTGATGTCATCAACAGACAGACTTACCATTAACCAGGGGACATCTGTCATTAATATCAGAATATGTCTAGATATTGTGAGAGTTACTCAATATAAAATACACGTGTAACATTTTGCACTTGTGTGCAGTGCATTTTAGCCTTTAATGCCATGTATTTGCCACATACTTTCTAATAGGCTAGAACCTTTTTGCAAGTGTGTTTACTCGTGTATTACACACTTGCACATGCGTCAAATGATAAGACTTTCAATATGAAATACATATTACAACAATCTTCTATAACCTTGTGTTATAGAAGGACACTGGCAGCTTTCAATATGGCTTTAGAGATACACAGATATTTAAGCAAAAAGAAAACCATGCAACATGCTGTTTTGTTTTGGAATCCATTAATTAGTTTCAGGGTTTCAGCAATGTTGGATTTGTTTTTGTTTTTTTAAAACAATGGTATTGGACTCAATTTACTACAATTTACTGAATGCATCTTCCAGCATACAAGTATATGTAAAATATTGCAATAGTGCACAAACTGTTGAAGGTTTTGATAAATTGACTGCATTTTTACTCCTATTCTCCACAACTCAAAGCACTTTGCAAGAAGTGTATTTTTCATTCGATATCACACATATTTGCATTGACGCATAAAACAACAACACAATACGTCTCCTTTCCCCATGAGAAATCAGGAGGTGAAAGCAGTTTGCCATTGTACCTCCGAAGCAACTTATTCCCCCCCTATAATACAAATTAATGTGCTGGCTGTGTCTATTTCTTCATAGGTCAGTGATCCAGATGAAAGCACAGTGACCCCTTTGTAGCTATTAAGGGCTTTATTGTATTGTTCAGAGACGTTTTGAGTGTGGTCATTAAGAACCGCGACCCCCGCCTGACCTGCACATTGCAGTTTCCCATGCCAGCCAAGGCGATTCAAAGCCGTGGCCTTGCCCCCAGTCAGCTTGCTTGTGCTCCTCTATCGCGGTACAAAAACAAAACAGACAAAAATCCTTCGCTAAGATAGCTTGCAACTCTCTCAATGGTCCCTTGTTTGCCTTTTAGCTTTCACTTCAAACATGTTCCCCTTCGAGAAGATATCCATCTCTCTGTCTCTGTCTCTCTCTCTGTCTCTCTCTCCCTTCCTCCCTCCCTCCCTCCCTCTGGGGGTATCAAACCTGCCGACATTACTGGCGATCGTCCATTTCTCTATTTAGAATAATGTGTTTATCTCCTAGAGTTAAATCTCTGTGTATCTGTTTCTCCATGTGATCTCATCTTTTTGTCCTGACCCCTGAGTGCATGTGTATTAACAATTTGGTCCTGGGACTGGACCTGTAAAACACGAATACAAAAGCAATCTTTTTTTTTTACAAAAAGAAATCAAAGATCAAAGTCTTTCATTTAATTTTCATTCATGCCCCAGATCAAAACCAGTCCCCAAACTCTCCCACGCCCCTAAATCTGACCCCTCCACCCCAATCATCTTAGCCTTTTTTGACGATGCTTGGGCCAGTCCCACAAACTGACACAATGTCGTTTTTATCTGAAAAACACGCTACGGTCAACGCCTCACACACACACACACACACACACACGCACACACACGTACATCACAGAAACTGCTACATCCATGTGTGTGGCCTGGGGATGGGTGGATGTCTCTATGCGCCTGTCAGATGAAATTTGCCACCCTGCCATCTCGATGTCTGGTATGCAGGTCTGATGACATAATAGCAGCAGCCACCTGCCCCTGTCAGGTCCCTGTCTGTAGCCCACCGCCCTGCCTGCAATGTGTTCTTCTGGTTCTCTGCCTGGTGAATTTCAGTGGCTTGCTAGTGGACCCTGTTATTTAAAGGTGCTGTAGGTAAGCTTTACGAGCAACAGACCCTTTACTTGGAGGCGTTATCGTATGGCAAACACAGGCGCCGCTCATAACACTAATTATGGGTTTGCCCCTTTTATGTACCAGGGCACGGGTAGTAGACTTATCTCCACTAGTTTAGCCTATTACCCTTGCCCTGGTACATAAAAGGAGCGGACCCATAATTAGTTTTATAAGTGACACCTGTGATTGCCCTACTCTACTTCTATTCAATTTGCTGCAAATGCTACAGCTATCCATCGTTTCTAGTTGCAGGGGTGTAAATGTGTTACCTTTTGGAGGAATTTGCTGTTTACATTTCAAAATAGACCATTCACATGGATTGTGTAGATTTGCAATCAAGCCTTTTTTCTCCTCAAAGTCATCTGTAAATTCAAACCCAATCCAATAAAAATAAAAGTTTTGAGTTACAAGATAGAGATTCCTGATGAATATCTAATCCTGATTGGCTGATCAATCTATAAATATTTACATCTAAGGTTTTGAGTTTCCTGGTTTATGAAGAGCCTGCAAATAACAGCTTGTTTCTACGTTAACATGCAAGGTATGTAGCATCATATAGCTTCAAATTGGATATATAAATTGGAATTAGACAGATGACTATTGTGGGACAGAGAGGGGAGAATCAAATATTAGTCCAACATACAAAATAATTAATCAAATATGGTTGTGGCATGTGTGTGGTTGGTGGCTGGTTTAAGCAGTCTCACCTCAGTCAGGCTAATTGGTTTGGCTGGGTGAGGCTGCATTGTCTAATCAAGGCCCACAGGTTAAACCAGCCACCACCACACACACTCGGGAGACCACTAGCATGCTAGCACAGTTACCACCTGCTCTGTTAATTTCATATGCAAACCTTTACAATAAACCAGATTCTTCACCACCTTCCTGTGTCTGCTGTTTGGGGGAACCCTAAAAGAAAGCCACTTATGTGGCGTGTGGCAGTCAGGTTTGCCACAATGGTATACCAGTGTACTGGCACTATCATGCACTACAGTAGGCCTATTGAATTTACCATGGTTAAAATAGCCTGAACAAGACTGTAAATTACTCATTTGAAATAATAATAATAATAATAATAATAATAATAATAATAGTAATAGTAATAGTAATAGTAATAATAATAGTGGATATCATATTTTATTGACATAAGGACCTCTAAACTATAAGCTTTGACTTGACAGACAATTAAATTCTTCTTAAAGTCTTCTTCGTTGTTTAATTTAAAATGAGGGGTTTTGAGGTTTAATGCTGCTCTAATTAGAGACAGGAGTCAGTGAAACAAATATGAAAGAAAAACTGCTAACCAAAAAAACAACCATATTTGAGATCCTAATAATAACTGCTTCATATAAATGGGTCTGAATATCACTGACAGGCTTTTGTTATGCCTATAACAAAATATAACTGATTTGAAGGGTGCCACATGCTGATTATTTAAGTTTTTAGACACAGTGTGTGTCAACACACATCTTTTTGTGTTGGATATGTTCTCTCCTGCTCTTTTCTTTACAACTCTCAAATCTCACCGACAGTAGGTTTAAATAGAAACAAAACACTCGCTTAACGCTCCAGCAGAGCACCATCTCTGATTCTATATCTATAGCTATTTCTCTTTTTGTGATTGGCTCACGTCGGCATGTCATATAGTCAAGGGTTCCAAACGTTTATATACCATGACCCACCTGTGGACATACTTTTAGTCCAGGATCCACCAAATATTAGTTCAATTCTCATTACCATGTCAAAAAAAGTGAGACGATTAACATTTCTCCATGACTATCGTTCATCAATACAGTATTATTCTTTTCATCTTCTATCCCCGTCTTGAAAATATGCAAATTTTAAAATATAACTGATAACACAGTAAAAAAATAAAATATTGTGGCCATTCCACAACCCACTAGGTTGACTGCTGCGACCCACTTATGAGTCCCATACCAGACCCATATTTTGAAAACCACTGGTATAGCCTTTCCTAGTCAATGTTCCTAGCTAATCACTGTAACTATTATTATATATTTTGCTTATCTGTCTCCATCTTGGCCACAACCCAAGCAATCAATGTATTTTTGCTCTTACTGAACCAGACAAATAATATGAATATATTCATCCAATATGTCAGTCACTCTAGGTCCTCTTCCTTTCCTACTGTCTTCCAGTACACTGCCATATCCACATCATTCTAGATTGCTAATTCACAAATCTGAATAAGCATTGTGTATATATTTAGCTTTTATCGACTAGATGTACACAACGCAGCAGTTACTTACCATGCACACTTTCTATAGGCTCTGGAAATACATACCCGCCATTGATTTGTTCTGTTCTTTTTTCCACTACTGTGGGTGTAACAGAGTGGAGGATATATATAAAAATAAATCAGACCAGATACCCGTTGACCACACCAGATTCATCTATACTGCTTGAATGTTTATTACTAACAATAAACTGAATGGCAAAAAAAGGATAAACGTACAAAAAGCAGAAAGACACAGTCAAAGCCAAGAAAACAACCATGGGCAGGAAACTGAGAAAAAAAACAACCCTAGAGATAATAGAGTTGGAGAGAGCTGAGTACAAAATGGAAGCCATGTGACTGTAGCAATCAGTGCACTGGGACTGATCGCTGCTTAATTGATGGGGACATTATTGGCTGTTAACCGTTTCCCTGGCTAACCCAGACGTCAAATGTGCGCATGGTGCTTTCTGCTGCTGGCAGCGAGTTAATTCACTATAATAATGGTGCATTCCATTTGAACTGGAAAGTCTGCATTTCCGAGTTCCCAGTCGAAAATTTCATCTGGATGGCCCTGTTAAGTCAGATTTCCGACTCGGGAAAGAACCTCATAACCCTGACTTCAAGATCCAAGATGGCTGCTCCCTGCATCAGGTGTGAAGTCAAGTGAAAGCTGAAGTAATACACTGTTTATTAGCACTTCTGTCTCATTAGTGTCTCATTAAAAAATTATTTTTGCCTTGTAGTTTTAATTACTTTCTTGGAGAAAATATGAACCTCTTCATCATTAGGCCTCTTTCTCAGGTTTTTGCCAAAAATAGCGTACCCAAATTAAATAGAGTAGCTCCACAGCTAAGGACTATCCATGTATTCTTGGTACCAAAATATACCACCTGTGACATTGTTGTGCAAGTCAAATAATCAATGTGGATGCCACTGGGCCAAAGTTAATGAAGCTAGAACACAGCATAAATTGACAGTTTAGTTTGAATGTTTTATGGTCAAGGTCAAAGTTTAACCTAAAATCAATCACTATAAAACAGTGTTTGCTTATTAGCACAGGAATGAAGGAGGAGGAGGGAAGGAGTGAGTCCTCTAGAGATGCGCACTGGTGAGTGCATTCCCTTTCTGTTTACATGATTTAATTCGTTGTTGGGTGGTGATTGCAGTCTTTTGCTCCAATGATGTTTGGAAATGTTGGACTGAAGTCCCTCTTTATATCGGTCTGTTGTGCAGCAGCGTATGGAAACAAATTGAATGTAGGCTGCTGTGTGAGTGAAGTGACGATACCGTCAAGGACTGCTGGCATTAAACAGCTTACTGAGGGCCATACCATTAAGGCTAAGTCCTTACCGCAGCAGTCTGGGTTCGATTCCAGCCTGGACCCTTTGCTGCAGGTCATCTCCTCTCGCTCTCCTGGCTTTCCTGTCAATCTACACTGTTCCGTATAATAAACCAAGAAATGCCCAAAAATATATCTTTAAAAACCTGAGGGTGAAGAGGACTTGGCGACCAAAACATTGGTGCGTTGTCTGAGAACATGGTCCTTTTTCATGCAGCCCCCACCTGTTCCTCTAACAACGCTAGATCTGCCATCTGATGCGGGCAACTCCTACAGCTGTCGTAATTTCATACAATTTAATGACTTGAAGTAGGCCTAGTAATACACAGCATAGCATGGGGAGGCGGCAGTAGCTCAGGATATAAAGCGGTTGTCTGGCAACCGTAAGGTTGATGGTTCAATCCCTAGCTAATTGTCGAGGTGTCCCTGAGCAAGACACCTAACTCTAACTGTTCCCGACGAGCTGGCTGTTGCCTTGCATGGTTGACACCGCCGTCGGTGTATGAATGTGTGGATGAATGTGAGGCAATGTAAAGCACGTTGGATAAAAGCGCTATATAAATGCAATCCATTTACCATAGTCAAATGTATCAATCAAAATACTTTATTGGTCAGGTTTGTAATTTCTATCTGTTAATTTTCCTATTCGCTCTATCTCCATGCATACACTGTGCGTATGCTGTGCGTATGCACATTTGACATGAACATTTCTACAAGAAGCTTCTCCCTGTAGCGCTTGTGCAGGAAGAAAGTGTTCTGGCAATATCCACAAAATGAAAAACAGGTTTTATACCATTTCATGGTTTATGATGGACACTGTAGTAGCCAATTAGAGCGTAGAGTGAATAGTCCCGCAAGCACCAGGGTTCCTTCTCCGTAGTTCCTCAAAGAGGGCAGGGCTGGAATAAAAAATGTCCACAAAGAGTGTACAGCTCCCACGGAGCAGAGGGAATGGCATCAGGTCCATCTCACAGGTGTAGGTTCTTAGACCATGGCCTGAGGAAAACACACTCTTTCTGTCATAGACAAAGACATTCCATGTGTAGGCTGTTGAAGAGTCAGCAAGTACGAAAAGTTCATACCCCCACTTTGTAGGCTTTGCTTTCATGTATTGCCTCATACTAATTCTGGTTCTAATTCCGTTCATCGATGGAGATGTTTTGGTAGGGCTGGAAATGGGACTTGCAGGCGTTGATTATCTCAGTGTACAGTGGGTTGATTTTGAATAGTCGGTCGTACTCTGCAGTCTTTTGGTTGTTGACTTCATCTTCATAACAGAGAATATCTCGAGAACCCGTTGGTCGGTGATGATGTTTGACCCCTCTATCTAAAGGTCAGGACCAATAGAATGAATTAGTACTAATCCAAAACAATGCAATTGCACCATATGTCTACAAGATACACAGTGTTTTTGGAGTGAAGGCAATGACCTAGTTTCTGCGCGACACCCTCTCCTGACCAATATTCTGGACTCAAAATGCCTCACAGACACAAAATTATCAGTTTATGCTGGTTTTATGCGATCAAACTACTTTGATGACAAAAACAACAAGGTTATATATAATTTGTGGTTGTAACTCATTTTTGATATTGTATCGCCTCTAGTTGGAGAGTTTTGGTCATAGGGTGATATGAACTGTACTGTCGGAATGAGTGGAGTCTCAGCTTTCATATGATATATATTTAGTTTGTGTAGATAACTTGATGTGAAAATTGCTATTGCTGTGCATGTACACATGCACAGTCATTAAATACATCATTTGTGTTGTTACATGCTTTTTCATTTGTTTTGGAAATGGTTCATTTAGGTTACAATGGTTATGATGGAGTAAAAGTTGAGAATCTAATTGTTCTCGTCGCGTGTCACATTACTCATGTGTTTAAATGGCCACGGGCATTTCTTGGACTTGATGACATTGGGGGCTTATCCCGGACCTGGGGTCCGTGGGGATCCTCCCCTGAGAATTTCTTTTTAAAACAAGCTCTATTTTGATGCTTTTTTGTTCACTCTGAAACCTTTTTTACATTTACATTTAGGGCATTTGGCAGACTCCTGAGCTAGTCCCGCCCTATTTTTAACATTAACATTAGTTTATTAGAATATTACATTTTCTCTCTCTCACACACACACACACACACACTATTTTTAAGTCACGAGAATCACAGTATCACTGCTCAAGACTCACCTATTCAGAGTTCACCTGGACTCTGCACAGCTTCCCTCCTTACCCCCCACATCTCCTCCCTAACCCACTCCCACTTACAGGATGGCTAACCAGGGCTTGAATCCCACCCCCACTTGGATCCATAGCAATTCATATGTTCGTACATCCTGACACTGAAAAGAGTACTTAGCATTGTGTTGCATCCTATCCTGGCTATCTTGCTGTTTTACATTTACATTTACATTTAGAGCATTTGGCAGACGCTTTTATCCAAAGCGACTTACAAAAAAGTAACACATTTGTCGAAAGAGGGAGACAACAATATATCACTGAAGGTAGACTGCAATTAGTTTTATTAGCAAGGGGTCAACCTAGCAATTATGAGTGCTTGAAACTTGTTGTTGTTTCACTCTTTTGACAAATGTACTTATTGTAAGTCACTTTGGACAAAAGCGCCAAATGCCCTAAATGTAAATGTGTTACAGAATACGTACGTATAATGCAATTCAATACAATGTATGGCGACCAGATTCAGACACATTATAGTTTAGGTACCGGTATGTGCAAAGCTTGTTGCCAACAAGCCCTGTAACCGGCGCCCTCTCTCGCTCTCTCTCTCTCTCTCTCGCGTGGGACGTATTCTGTTGCTTGAATGACACACAGAGGACCTAAAACGTGTTTGCGTTTTGGATCAACAATATATTATTTTCGAGGACTTTATTACATGATCCGATTTTTTAAAAAGAGATCCTCTTTCGATAAATTCGGGGCTATTCATGAAACATCCGGGGCTCTAGCTTCGCACCGCCCAGGCCTAACGACGCCAATGCCTAAGACGTCTTTGCCTTTGGAGGAGGGGGCGTGGCCCAGATGCGGGCACTCTGGGGATGAATGCGAGTAAAATTGACTAAAATTTCCCCATGCACTCATCTTTGTTTTACATGAAAGTATAATTGCCTTCACTTTGTTTTAAAACAGATGAGAAGATTTGAAACACGTCATCTAGCGTTCCACCCGGTCTCAACACAGTTGGGGCCTGATCCAATTAAAGTAAGGAAGCAGTAGGCAGTGGGTTCTCTAACTAACTTCAAATCAAATCCTGAATAATCAAATCTCAATCCTCTTTCACTTCCAGATACTTTACCTTACACAAGCAAGTTTCTTCAATTATTTAAAGGTGCAATATGTAAAAAAAAGTACTAAAATGACCATGGTATGTCATTAGAGATTAAGGAAACATGCTAAGTGGAACCGCTTCGCGTTCGTTCATTGTCCTCAACCTGGCAACCCGTGTGAGCCTTGAGATCTGGGGAGGAGGGGGTGGGCACAGACAACTCTATCCAATGGTATGAATTTGGACTGCAGTACCCATTTTAAATGCTGTGTAATTGTCACGTCTTTAATGTTTTTAATAATTTCAGAGCACTAAACATAATGAATGAATGAATAAATGAACATCACAGCTTTTACATGTATTGGCATGGTTGCAACTTACTTTGTTAGATCATCGCTGGAGATCTGATGGATGTGTGTGCATTGCTCTAGTTATAGCTCAAGCAGAAAGAATAATAAGAATAAATCTGTGTGTGGGGGGAATGCCCTATTTTGAGGACGAGTGACTGTTGGCTAATCTGTTGCTGTCTGCCTCAGTGCAAAATGAGTCAGCACATCTTCAAATCCATCTCAAAGTCAGGCGGTCCATCTGTCTCTCATATTTCCTTATTTACCAAAAATATATTTAATCCCCCCCCCTCCCACCTCCAAGCTCCAACTCATGTTATCACATACCTGTTATTGTTATTATCCATTAGGACGACTATGATGAGCATTTTCTGTTTTAAACCAAATTCGTCCTTTGTAATGGATGATAATTGGAATAAATGGATATCTCACCAAACAAATTAATAAAAACAATATGTAGATATGTTAATTTATGTATCTTTGAACTTTGTTTATTTTATTCTCTTAGGGTTTTATTTTAGGGGTTCATTAATAATCTATCATAATATGAATTAAGCTCTGTGACAAGGTAATGCAATTGCAATCACTGCACATAAAAAAAGACATTCCTACTTCAGACCCTAACCCTTCAACTTCTTTTCCCACTCCCGACGCTGTGTTCATTGTTGTCGTATACCCTCACGCACATCCACTATACTGTGTTACAGATGGATTCGCAGCCTTTCAAATAAAACATGCTGCATGAGCTTGGTTTCATGCACAACTGTGTACAACTGTACAAACTCTTAGGCTTAACTAAGACTCACCTTGACTGAGTCAGCAAGCTAACGTATGAAAAACGACAAAGACATTAAAAAAACAACCAGCGGCCAACACGTAACTTTTTTTGTGCTGAGTGAGAGAAACGGCGGCCTCACCCGACTTACATTCGGAATGGTAATATGTAGCACAGAGGTTATACTGTATGTAGCGATGCCTCCACCCCCAACGTTATTAATCCTCCTTCCTTTGCATTCGTCATGAGGCATGACACCTTTCTGGACTGAGGTGAAATCAACTCTTGGGTGGTTGGTACTGATGTATTGTATTTACCTTCGTTTATTGTTGACCTTTACTTTTGAAACTAGCTCCCAGTTCTTCCACTTGAGAAGAGTCATCAATCACTCTCCATGGTGTGTCCCATAAGCCCACCTTGCCCCACCCCTACTGCGTACACATTTCTTGTGCTTGTGCACATTGTTAGCACTCATGGTGAGCTTAATCTGTGCAGCATTTGGGGGTTCTAGCTGTTTGCTTCTGTACATTAAGCCTCGTTAAGCAGGTTTTTTTTCCCCGAGATTTCTTTTCCGATAGGTTTCTGTGCACGTTCTCACTGCAAGACAACAGCGTTTGTTTCGATGCACTTCGAATACACAATCAGGGGCGATCCGCATCCACGGTGGTTACCTGGGCTGACCTGGTTTTACACATGAGCGGAGGAAAGGTTACAGCGCCACTAATTGGGTTCAGCCAGAGCTGAATGCAGTGTACCATGGCCCAAACGGTTACTCACAAACAAAACGATCAGTGTGAGGTTTTTCTGTCCTTAAAAATGTATATGATGAAAAAGACCTAATTAGACAAATGTTGTTTTAAAGAGGACAAATCTCCATCTTTATCTGTGTCAAAAGCATATAGGAATACTATGAGGCGATATTGACTCGAGTTAAATCGAATGCATCTGTAATGCCAAATACAAGAGGGTTATGTTTGAATGCAAAGTATGTGTTCATTCTTTTGTGACAAAACATAAGGCTTAGTTATATTTTGTTACACTCTGCTGAACCTTTTGCATTGAGGTCTGCTGTGGTTGCCTCCACTCCTGCTGTCCTCACAGCCTGCCAAGTCACAAATGAGAGAGAGAGAGAGAGAGAGAGAGAGAGAGAGAGAGAGAGAGAGAGAGCATAAGGACATGGAATCACTGTAATTTCTCTGTGCTGGTGTGAGTGACAATAGAGACAGAGTACAACGCGTCACATGCCTTTAGCTCGCTAAAAACATTAGAGTGAAGCATGTCAAAGGATTATTTTAGCACCCCATGTCTACCAGAGAGGAAAAGGTAAATGGAAAAGTACAAAAAATACTTTGATATTGACAACTATCGAATCACCAGGTAAGATCATCATTTAACCTAACAAAGGTTAAAACCAGGCCTTGTGTAGCTTAGTTAGCTTCAACGTCTACAGTTTGTCTGGCCAAATTAGCCACAGTTTTCCCATTCTTCCTGCTGATGCCTCACGTCTTATTGCCTGTATCCACTTTTGTCTTCTTAAAGGCTCAGTTTTTCAGTTCCGCCGCTCATAAAAACGTAGTTCTGGGTTCTTTACCCTGTTGGTAGCGCATCCCACCACACAGCGGGTTGTAGGCATTATTCTGTTGTTTGCTAGCAGACTGAAATGACACGGGGGCACCTTCACACAATACAAAGTCAATGGAGAGCAATGCAATGTTTTCCCCTCCGGTGTGGGCGGGACCTATTTGCGCTCTGTCTCCATGCCAATGCCAGCCCCAGTAGTCTTTATTCACACACACACACACACACACACACACGTCAGGAAGTCAGAAAAAAGCTGTGTTCCAATACCAGTGAGGACAATACGG
>OMKP01085389.1:0-11070 GCA_900302375.1 Bathygadus melanobranchus | reverse complement strand
GCACACACGCACACAGGCACGCGCACGCACACACACATCCATATAGAGCCATGTGTGCACGAACACACACGCACACACACACACAATGTACACACACACACACACACACCGACTTGTACACAAACACGCAGATGTGGACATACAAATCAGCATCCCAACAATAGTCTTAATCCCCCCCCAAGCATTTACCTCGCTACAAATACACACTCCCTTGCAAACACATACACACACACACACACGTACACTCACACACACACAATGTATTCATGCACATACAAATACACCCCCTCCTCGTATCCTTAACATCCGTAACCCCCAAACCCCTCCAGCCACTAGACATTCCCCTTCCCTCTGTAGATGCTGCTCAATAAAATCAAATCAAATCAAATCAAATCACAGGACATTGGTCCTTTATTAGCCACACAGAACACACACTTCAATACACGCGGTGAGCGGCGACACATCTACACACACATGCATTTTCAGTGGTCACTGGTGGAATGCATTCTCTGCCTTTATCCCATCCTGGCCGTCCTCCCCCAGGGGAAGCCAGGAGCAGTGGGCAGCCATCAGTACGGCGCCCGGGGACCAAGTCAAATACTGCTCTGTATTTACCTCTTTTTTTTAAAATATTACAGTAATGTCACATTGTACTATACTACACTTGAATATGTGTACTGTGAGGGATCATTTCATAAATAACCTCTGTTTCAAAAATGAGTTGCACTTGATTCCTTGATTCCATTAAATTGGCACAATGTGATATTTGTATATCTATCCAGCACTAGGTGGCACTAGAGAGCATCATCACTTTACGTAACATTCACACCTGTTGCCTTTAAATGTAATAGGCCGATTGGAAGAAAGAGGTGTTTTGGATCATATTCAAATATAGAAATTAAAATATTATCTGGCACTATTTGTGCGGTCGGTCTTTTCCCATGAAATCCCCGTAGTTCTCCCATCGTATTCCCATAGTTTTCCACATGTAATCCCACAGTATCCCCATAGCATAATCGCCCATACGGTGCTTTAATCTCTCTCCATTAGCACGGCATGCTTGTTTAAACGGCCTCCATTAGACCCTGATGGTCAGCGGACGGACTGGGATGAAACATTAACACTCCTCTGTGATGTTTTATTCAGTGTTTTCCTAGAGCAGGGAAAGTACTTAACGTGGAGCACAGCTGCCACCAGAGGCGCTACCGCCGGCTCTGGCCTCCGGGGGGCGCTAGGAAAAAAGTTTGGTGCCGTAACTTTTTGACGTTTCTCTTCTTCTCTAACTTAGGGTTTGTCTTCATTTAATTTGGTTTGGTTCTGGTTCCGGGTAAAACAGTGCATGCGGATCACGGGTGTTGGATAATAAATATATTAAAATACGATTAAAAGAATAACAATTTCATTCAATCACTTTTAATCCTCTGACCACCTGGCAGGCTGGTTCTGACTTCACCGCATCAATTGACCCAGAGCACAAGAGGCTGGCCTTTCCAACACCGCTTAGTAAAAACAGGAATTGCCTCAATATAATACATCAATAAATACAATAATAATCTTCATCTGTCCAAGAAGCACATGGCTAATTATTATGCAGAATTGCTGCCTCTGAAGCTTTCTAAATGCAGGAGCAATGGCCGTTTGTTCTCGGGATAACGGGCTGTCAAATGGGCTTTCGGTCCAATATTGGGGTGGCGGGCCGGGACCGAGTACGGTGGTGCAGGTCGCGGGAGCGGGTCTTGAAAATCAGAATCTGATGTGGGGCCCTACGTGTATCTGTGGGGCCCTGCAACATACATAGTCTGTGTATAGGGGGCGCCGGCACTGAGCCAAAGCTTATGGACTGCAGGGGCGGACATTTATAATAAAATCCTAAATGTGCATCATTGCTTTTGAAGGGTGCATACTTGTCTTTGAAATATATATGTGTATAGGATAGTGTGATTATCTTTGAATGATGGAAATCACTCTTTGATTCATTCATTTAAAAATTCATTTAGAAGGAATTATTATTATTAATGGTATTATCTATTTATGCCTGAAGAGACTGTGCATTGATTGTGCTTCTACTAAAAGTATTTGGGTTAGTAGTAGAGTTAGGGTTAGTAGTAGGGTATGTGTTGGTAACAGGGTTAGTGTTAGTTCTGGGGTTAGTTTTATTGCTCGTCATAGGGTTAGTAGTCATAGGGTTAGTGTTCGTAACAGCGTATTTTACCTTATTTTTCTTTAACCAGGTTGTGCAGCACTTTCGCCCCCTCTGCTGGTGGTTCAGAGCAAAGACATTATTACGCCACTATCAAGTAACAACCTATGGTAACAGGACATATAAATGGTCATATTAAAGTCTATCCCATGCTTTTAAAATAACTGCACAATACAAAACAGGCAGCATGTGCCACATAAAGACTTTATTGATTTTAGTAACATGATGGATTATATAATACTATAATTAGTAATCTGTGGATGATGATCTTATAATAATATGCATGTGTGTATATCGTATATAGTAATAATGTATTATGGTTTTACTTGACGTTAATGTTATTAAGTGACCTAGAGCATTAAACAGGTCAAAGAACCAATTTTTTTTATAGATTTTTATAGATTCAACAAACATTTGAGTTGAGCCGACAGTTAGTACAGTATTTACCTTTCGTGACGTCGAAGTCTTTAATATTTAGCTGATTTCGACAAGGTGAGATTTTGCGGGATTTCAGAGCGAGACTTCGCTTCGACCTGGTTCGACACAATAACAAACAGACCGCATCAAGTGAAGACATTTGTTGTGTTTGTAGGGACCGTTTCCATAATCAGTCAGATACTTATAAGCAATCTGGCAAAAACAAGCACTTTGGCGGATGTTTGCCCCCAAAGCGTTACAATGTAGACGTTCTATCATGTTCATGTTATGAACATGATATTTTTGTATGTATACTTTTTTATGTGTAATTTTATTTATTGCATGAAATGTTAATACTGTAGTTTGGCTGTATGGTTCCACTCTTTTAGGGTGCTCTCTGCTGTAGTATTTAAATAATACAGACATATGTTAATGTACTGGCGTTAACATGAGGGTGCGATACAACGATACTGTCAATTAAACGCCGATAGGTGGCAGTACAATCCACATTTTGGAAACTATATGCGTTAAACATAGGTTAAAGATGAACTTTTCATCGTTTTAAATCATGGATTAGATTAGATTGGATTCACAATTGCAAGACAGTTTCTCCTGACAATACTATATTGTATAAAATATTAAATGAATAGTGTGTGTGTGTGCGTGTGTTTGGATATGTGTGTGTGTGTTTGTTTGGATATGTGTGTGTGTGTGTGTGTGTTTGGATATGTGTGTGTGTGTGCGTGTGTTTGGATATGTGTGTGTGTGTGTGTGCGTGTGCGCAGGTGTGTGTGTGTGTTTGTGTATGTGTGTCTGTGTTGGGTGAGTTAGTGATTAGATGTGATGCCCATGTAAGGTCACTATAGCTAACCTGAATAGCTGGCATACCAGGCTACATGATAACCCAGGCCAAGAGACATGGGCATAGAGAGAGAGAGAGAGAGAGAGAAAGAGAGAGAGAGAGTGTGAGCGATAAGAAGGAGATGACCTGACCTCCACTTGGCAGAGGTCAGAAGAACAGCATGCCCTCAGGAATCTGTGCCTCCTCCCTTCCTTTCCTCTATCCCTTCCTTTCCTTGCGCCTCTCTTCATCCTCACAACTAACCAGCACTGTATATTCACACCCTTCAGCTGTTTACTTCCAACTAATTACACAAAGTGTAGCTGAAGAGCTAAAGTCATTAGCATTCCCTGCAACCCTTCGATGGCAAAACGCAAAGTCATCCCTGCCAATTACTTCAAGCTAATCTGCTAGGACCCAGTTTAGGAGCATTTTGTTGAGTATCTTCTTTGTCACGAAGGAGAACATGTTATAGTCTAGTGACTAGCTAGGATGTAGACAATTGTTATTTAAAGGGGCCCCTATTTTACCACCAGGTGTGAGTGTGATTAGCCGTTACAGGCCATTTAAAAATTGTCACATGAAATAAAATTGTCATTGTAAAGTAATAATCAGAGGACAAGCGTCCTTTTATTTGCCACACGGTCGACACTTCAACCACACACACACACTGTGAGCGGCGACACACATGCACATGCAATTATTGGCGTCGCCGGTGGAATGCCTTCTCTGCATTTATCCCATCCTGACCTCCTCCAGGGAAAGCCAGGAGCAGTGGGCAGCCATCAGTAGAGGCGCCCGGGGACCAAGTCCAAGCGCTCAGTCCTGTCCTGGTCAGGGACAGGACCGAAGAGCAATCTGTTCTTCTGCATGTTTTTTTGTTGTGGGGTTCTATGGGGGGAACCCGAGTGAACACGGGGAGAACATGCAAACTCCACACAGAAAGGCCCGGGAACCAGCCCCGACATGTTGCACCATGCGGGACTTGAACCCACAACCTTCTTGCTGTGAGGCAACAGTGCGTAACGGATACTCATTTGGGAATCAAGTCTCAAAATAAGGGTATGTAACATAAAGCCAGACCTATAGTTTCACCTGGGCTATGATGGCTGCTGTCAATGGGACTGGCCTTTTGGATCTTCAAACAACCCATGGTAATCCTAATCCAGTTGCGTGGGCACGACTGGCCACAACCCAGCCCGGCAATGCTTCAAATCACTGGGTGCTACCGCTGACTGGTGGTATGTAGGCTGAAGAGCTGCTGAGGCACACAGACAAATCTCCACACACAGTAATCTGTGTACACAACGTACGCAGATTAATGGCACTCTATGGCGGAGGTACTTCATAGCCTAGCCGCAAGCGACTAAGGGGACGCTCGCAACCTTAGTCTCAGTCCCCTCCGTGGAGTGCCCTATTCATGAAAATGATTCTTATCTGCTTGTATTTAATGGACATAAACTCACCAATATTGCACCTCTACAGACAGCTTGAGTCATTCTCTTTATATCGGCATGCCTTTGGTTTCACCGTGTTTCAACATGTGTGTCATCATGTTAAGTGTGTCCTGTGTTGAGCAACATTCTGTCGACACTGGACACACAAAGTCTGTGGAGCGTTCAAAAATGTAACGCTTCACAGACTTCACTGACAGAAAGTTGCTCATACATGACAGATCAGAGGCGTTCTGACGTTTTAATGTTCAGAATGTGTTTTACCTATCTTTTGATTCTTCTACCAAAATCCATTTGAATTTAAATATTTGTTTATTTTTTAAATGCTTCTGATATGTGGTTGATATTAGATTAATGAATCACAGAGTATGTAATTAATGTGATTCTTTTAATCGTTTGACAGCCCTGTGTCAGTTTCACGCGTGAGCTTCGCGTTGTGTCCAAATGTTTTGACAGCGTTGACGTTTGACTGTTTCTTGTAGTCCATCAACACTCCGATCCTGTTTCGGACCCAGGGGTTGGGAACCTTTTGAGTTGGACCTCAGACATCAAATCTAAAATACTTGAACATACATTTCATTCAACCTTTTTAGGTAAGATATTCATTACAAATCAGCATTACAGACCATTGAGGATGGAAGGAATGCTACGTAATTTCTGGCAGTTCATCATCTACTCTGATTGTAGATGATGGTATTATGGTAAATAGAATTTGACCTAGAAATGACCCTAGCTTTGTGACTTTGTCCAATGAAAACGTAGCAGCTTTGTATACAAGGTTGTATACAATATTTTGTGTAAAATGACATTTCATTTTGGTGATCCTGACCCCTGAGCTAACCACACAGGTACGGGACAGGTGAGACACATGGTAAGGATGTATCTCACAGGTGAATGCAGGTGAAACTCACGGAGAACAGTTTGAAGAGGGGATATTGAAAGACTGTCCACTTCTTGTTCTTGTAGGTGATCATCGGAACGTTGACCTTGCTCAGATACTGAGAGAACAGCAGAATCAAACACACCGTTCTGTGTAGAAGAACAAAGAAAAGAGGGGGAAACCATCAGAGGAAGAAAGAAATGAAGTATATGCTAGATAACTCAATAAGTGTGGTTTGAAGAATCAGAACAACAGTACATTTGTAATATTGTGCAGATGTTTTGTAAACCCGATTTGTGTCTGGATTTGGTTTGCTCCGTACTGGACCAACTGAAAACATGTAGGATATAGTGGTTAGCGTGTTCAAACCCTTGTGGCTACAGCCGATAGGCAAGATATCTAAATCCCTAACAGCTCCTTAATGACATGTACCGGTATCAACACAAAAATCTTATCAATATACTTGGGAAAAATAGTCTTAAATTGTAAATAGTAACATAGTGACACACAGAAGATGGTTATAGAAGCACAGGGTCGTACTGACATTGAATGGGAAGGCCCAGGTACAGTAAGAGCTAAGAAGGAAGTGGGCGAGTAGCAACTAGTGGGATCATCTGGGATAATCTGACTGATCTTACAAAACCAATTTAATGACTTTAGTCGCAAAAGACATGATTATCGCAGAAGCTAAGGAGGGCTAACATTGTAGAGCATGAGCAGAGAGGACGAGCGCATGTCGTATAGTTGTCGTACATTTGTACATTAGAGGGATTGGAAAACTACAAGGAAGGAATTCTACACTTGATATTCACAAGTAGAAAGCCAGTAGAACATTAACTCTGGTGGTCGTGGAGTTGGCCAGGGGATTGTAGGGCCATGCTAACCGATGGTGCACATGTCTCAGAGGATTAGCAGGGCTCAAGAAATCTTAAAGCAGACAGTTGTAAGTGAGTTGATAGAGTGAGGAGGCTGTGCTCGGGAGCTCGCAAGAACATCACCTCCCTTTGCCTAATACTAGTGGGGGGAGGGAGTGTTGTAAATGGCTTGCTGGGGAGTTTGACACCCCAGCCGAAAGGTACTGGGTTCGAGCCCCATGTCCATAACAGCCTACCTACAAGAGGCATCCTTGAGCAAGATGAAAAGAAGAAGAAAATAAGAAATATTATGCTAGATATTATGGCATGTATATACATATATACATATACATATATATATACATACAATTATCTAATTTAATTTTTCAAATATATATAAATATCTATACGTATCTATTAATATCTATTCATATTTTAAACTTGCACTATGTAACTTTTCTGCTGCAGCTATTTACTTTTTTCAGATCAAATATCAACATAAATGTATACAGCTATAACTGTACAACTCAAGCCACTAAATGCTAATGGGACTTACATAGTGCAGGTTTAAATGTATTATTTTTTAAATGCTCATAACTGTCCCGTACTTCTGTTGTGAGTGACACCCACGCATTGCCCATCTGGGATGAATAACATACAACTTATCTTCATGTAAATATACGAAGTACTGGACATCTATGGATAAACTATGGGACTCACAAGGTTGCGATGCCCCAGTGGGTGCCACACTTCTTCCCAGCCTCGATGAACAGTGACAGGCCAATGAGGTTGATGGTGGGCGCTATGGCCAGCGGGCCGATAAACCTGAGAACCAGACCCACCAGTCCAGTCAGGCCCAGGAAGATCTGGAGTAGGGACGAGACCATGATGGCCCCTTGGATCTGGGGACGGCAAGGCAGAGGGGACAATACTGAAAGGTGAATTTTAATCTTGACTTTTTGTATTTACATATTTTTCATGAGAACAGAGAGAATTCTGCACATGAAGGTCAGAATCGTCATTCAGATGAACACATTGTTTTTTGTTTGATTTTCTCTCTCGATGCTGGACCCACTCTCAATGTTTTTCTCCGTGAAATTAAATCCAGGTCAGCGTGGAAAAGCACAATCTTTGCACAACAGCAAGCCTGGTGTCTTGTTAGATGAGGTTGAATTACTGGCACAAACTCGGCTAATATGTTAGTGGAGGCCAGTGATCAGAGAGGCGAGTCCGTAACAGTGACCCCAACCACTGGGCCCATCAATGACTTTAATGAATTTAAGTTTCTCAAGAATAAAACGCACCCATCCATGAGTCGATCCATCCAGGAAATGTTTCTCTATAAATGTATTCTGGTACACCTTTGCATTTAACATTGTTACATTTTAATCTATTGTTTTTGTAAACTCTGTTTGTTATGTATTTATTATTTTGTGTACATAGATGTATTCTCTTTCATTCATTCTTTTTTGTCGTTTTTTACTCTTTAAAATGATCACATTTTAATCTCTTCAGAATTATGACTGTTATCCTTTAATATCTGCTCAAGAAGCATTTGCTAAATGACTACGTGTAAATGTTCATTCTTTCAACAGGAACTTGACAGGATAGTCCTGTCCACGGTATCCAGACAGGACTTACCTCACGTATCCGGGACATCCACACCTCGTCTGGGTCTCCCGTGGCCAGGGGGGTGGTACTGTTAGCCGAGTCCATGGAGGTGGTCCCGGGGGCTGGGCACTGCCACTTGGGCAGGGCCAGGATGGCTAGCGTGGGGGTGATCAGGCTGAAGGTACCCCCCTGGAGTATTGGTAACCTGGGGGATTGATTAGGTTGAAGTGTTGCTGAAGATCCATTAAAGAACGAATGTTTTAATTTCCCCAATGCATAAGCAGGCTCCTAGCATCTGCCTGAGCCATGTACAGACATACAAAACTTATAAAACTTAGAAGTCCCGACAAACCAAATTCCAGCACAGCAGTTTTTCTAAACATCTGAAACCATGGATTGTCTCACATTTAAGACCTCACGTTTTTTGGAACATGAAAAGCCTTTGAAATACGAGACATTTGCATGTGCGTGCATTTGGCTCTCACAAAGCATCTGGATTGACATTGCTAAGTAAACAACTGTTACAAGCAGTAGGGTCATGAACCAGGGAATGGGAAAGGATGTTCTCTCGACAGAAAGGCGAGATCACAAGTTGTAGTCCTCTTTGATTTGTCTACCTTAAACCTTGTTTTGGTGTTTCATTTGCCAGATTTGCCGCAAACTATTTTAAGTTAATAACACCGCATTTTGCTGTGTTCCCGCCTTTTCTGTGTGAACCATCTTCGCTGTTAGTGATATTTGAGTTTTTAATCTGTTTTTTTCTGTGAGAATGCAAAGGTTTTCACAACCAAGAAACACTCACAGTTAAACCCTGAATCTTCATAAATCACAAACATGTGTGAGCGTTTTGTGTGAGTGTGACCTTGTGAGTTATGGTGTTAGACCAAAGGTCTCACAAAAGTTTCAACCGCCCACAAGAAGAAAAACTAGATGTAAATGATGAACTGCTGAGGATGCTGGAGTGTTATTCCACTTCTTATCCTTCATCTTGGTCCTGGCCATGAGGTGGTAGACAGAAATCCAGAACCGGATCCAAGGTATTTTGACCAATCACATGCGCTAACGCATTGCTTAACACCGTATCACGATCTGTCTAAATACTTGGCTATCAGGTTCTGGATTTCTGGCTACCTAAAGTACAGACGTGTAGGCTGGAGAACTACAAAAACTAATGGTGTATTCTCTCATCTTGTATCAATATCATCTGTCTTGACAGACTGGTGATACTGTAGCCAGTGAGCCTTGAGGCAGGGCTTTCAAACCCCTAATGTGTGTAAACCACAGACTGTAAAATATATGGATGTAGCATCCGTGACATCACCCGTTGGTTTACACACAACCGTTATGAAGCTGTAGATTTCATGTTACGGCCGCCACTATTGCTTGAGGTTTTTTGCAACTAGTAGCGGAAACAACCATATTTGGCACATTGAGGGTGGGAATAAATGGCCACCTGGCAGTAGTCTATGGCCAAGAGTCTTCTTAATGAAGATGGCAGTGTTCATGCCATGCTGACTTGCTGCTTACTGCTTTTGCATAACCCATCTTTTTGGCGGTATATAAAACTAGTTGAACACACTTTTTTGGTAGTTTCTCTGATGTTCCTCTGGGCGGCACTAGCTCAGGAGGTAGAGACAGTTGTCTGGCAACCGGAAGGTTGCTGGTTCGATCCCCCTGCTCTGCCTAGCTAATTGTCGAGGTGTCCCTGAGCAAAACACCAAACACCAACTGCTCCTGACCAGCTGGTTGTTGCCTTGCATTGTTGATACCGCCGTCGGTGTATGAATGGGTGAATGTGAGGCAATGTAAAGCGCTTTGGATAAAAACGCTAAATGTAATCCATTTGCCATTTGACATTTCAGGAGTAAGGAACATCTCACAGTCCAACTCTGTCTCTCTACCCTCCCCGATTCTGGGACAGTTGAGAAACTACACATGTTGTGAGAGATTCTGGGAAGAGGACGGGTGCTTCATGAGCAATTAATAAAACACCTCGACAAACATCCACCCTGACCTCTAATATGCACAGGAGATAAGATGTTCTTTGTTAACCCCAGAAAGGGCATTTGGGGAGTTGGATCCCGGAAATAACACTGGTCAAACGGGACAAAAATAATAGTATGGAGATGAACAAAGAAAGAATCATTTGCTTTATATTACGAGAATTAAAGCACAATTTTCCCATTGACTTGGAATGCATCCAACCACCATGTCCACACACACACACACACACACTCCCTAGATTCTACCATATGGCTGTAAGTGTGCCACCTGTTCCCGATGCAGGTCTGCAGTAAGGTGCACAGCCCTGACACGAGGAAGATGGTGGAGATGAGCTGGCTCTTGGCGCTGTTGTTGTCGCCGATGCAGAGGGGCTCAGCTAGGATGAGGGGCACGGCAATGATGCCCCCGAACGCCAGGATGTAGTGCTGGGGGGAGAGAGCAGAGGTTTGGACTGGCAGAGCATGATGACACACATAGAGACAGACAGACAGACACAAAAACAGACTAACTATTAACAAATGTGAGTGGAGTGTTGTGTAGTTGTATCTCAATCCTCAAGGCTGCGTTCTTTCCCCCCTGCTTTTCTCCCTGTATACCAACAGCTGCACCTCCAGTTACCAGTCCGTCAAGCTCCTGAAGTTCGCGGATGACACCACCCTCATTGGGCTCATCTCTGATGGGGACGAGTCCGCCTACAGGCAGGAGATTGACCATCTGGTGACCTGGTGCAGCCAGAACAACCTAGAGCTCAACGCTCTAAAGACAGTGGAGACGGTTGTGGACTTCAGGAAGAACCCAGCCCCACTCAC
>OMKP01085382.1:0-11854 GCA_900302375.1 Bathygadus melanobranchus | reverse complement strand
TGTAAGTTTACCTGCTGTTTCTGTGGCGATTTGCCGTCGAGTGTGTAGCGAGTGGTAGTCTTGTGCGTGTAGCCTGTGCGCAACATTCCCGTTGTATGTTGTAATCCCAATTAACACTGTTTATTCCCGGTCATTATAGCAATTGTTAGTTCCACTGTTGAGATGTATGTACATTATAGAGAGAGTAATCTAAGTAACAACTGAATGCCTTTGTTTCCCACTTTAGAACCACACAAATATGATTGTATAAGGAAGAGTGCCTGTGCATCTGTATAATAAACCCTCATAGTATATTCCTGCCTCCCGTGTCCTGACTAGACACCCCATATCGGTGACTAACTTTCAGAACTTCAATACACATATATTCAACTATCAAGCATAATTTACCTACCTTACCATTTGATTGATTTTGCTAACTTTAATACACTAGAGGTGAGGCGATGTACCTCACCTCTAGTGAGTGGCCCAGACCTTCGTACGTTTTTCTGAATGTGGCCCTCAGTGAAAAAAGTTTGGACACCCCTGGCCTAGATAGTCATTCAATAAATGATGTCATTAAATACAGGGTTTACAGTGGAAGGACTTACCAGCCAGTGAAGGGGTTGTAGAACAGTTTCTTCCCACATAAAGTGACCACCTCACGCCAGAGAAAGTGTAGCGATGGTTCTGTGGAGAAATGGCAGATAACACCCGATAATGAACAGTTGGCAAAAATTGATTCGAATTTCGATTCTATGCTTTCATTGTTCTCAGCCCCATTAAAAGCAGTACAAATAACATCTAGTGGCCTGCAGGGCCCTACCTTTGGGGGAGGTGAGCCTGCATCTCTCCCTCCTCAGCATCCAGTTGACGGCCTGGCACTGGTAGGGTCTGAGCACGGGGATGAGGGATGCATGCTGGATGTCGTACGTGAGCTCCTGGTCCCCCCGGTGCTGGGCCTGGCGCTGGTGGAGGTGCCTCACGTAGTCATAGAGCTCCTCCACATTCTGACGTTCAAGGTCCGTGTCGCTGTCCTCCTCCTCAGTCTCCACCACCTCTGCAGAGAGAGAGAGAGAGAGAGAGAGAGCTAAGGGGGGGGGAGTGGTTTAACTTCAAGCAACTATAATTCCCATGAGCGTAAGCCGCAACACTGCCTTGCTCATGGGTTACGATAGTATAGCGAAGAGGTGGGAATGGTAGAGGGAATGGGGCAGTAACAAATCCCTGTGGGGTATTTGGGGTATCTTACCTGGTATAATGAAGTCGTAGAAATACGCCATTAGCTTCTGCATTAGCTGATTAGCCTTCTTTAGCCTAGCGTTTCCCTCGCCCAGAAACTCTGGCTTGCTTAGCCCCGCCTCCAGCAGGTATATCCCCATCTGGCGTGTCAAAGAGCAGGTCAAGAAGCAAAGATAGTAGACATCAGCTATCCTCTGAACATGGGCCTGAAAACACCATCCGCAAGACTCACCTGTTCAGACTCACCTGTTCAGAGTTCACCTGGACTCTGGCATAGCTTCCCTCCTTTACCCCCCACCACCTCTCCTCCCTAACCCACTCCCACTTACCCAACCAGGGTTTGAATCCCATCCCCTCTTGTATTATACTTATTATATATCTAGTTTTATTTTATATAATCAATAACTAGTTACGTTGTAAACTGCAAATCACATTGTTTTGCCAAACCATATTCAACTTTTTGACAGTTGACCAATGACCCTCATTGAAGTATCCTGTGACTGACCTAGAATCCTGTTTGTCTCCTCTGTACTGAGAGGTCAAATGTACCTTGATAGCCTCTCCTTTGGTCTGGTGACAGAGCTGTATCGCTCCTCTCTTCTGCAGCCAGTCCAGGTCCTCCAACTGGATGCTGCTAAGGCTGTACTCAACGGTACACACAGTCTCCTCCTTCTCCTCTGCCTCCTCCTCTTCTATGACTTTCACCGACTCCCCAGAGCTCTCATCCTGGCTGGAGTAACTGAGACATACCCGCTGTCCGATCCTGCGCAGGGTAAGAGCTCTCGGCTCACAGTCAGAGTTGGGCACCTGAGCGGGGTTGAGGCTGAACTCGCCTATTAGCGACTTCCACATGTGAGCTAGCGCAGAAGCAGGAAGCACCGAGAGCGACAGAGAGGCTGGCGACGACGTGACCGTGGCGTCCGAGGAGGTCCCGGGGAGCTCCTCGTATTCCTCCTCTCGCTCTGTGATAACCACGGAGCTGCCGGGGGTAAATAGGGAGCACACGGGCGCTGCTGGTGTCGCTGAGCAGCTTGGCATCGGTTGGGCGCTCTCCGTGGCTTCACACTCCCTCTGGCGATCCTCAAACATGTTCCAGTTCAGCTTCTTCTTGGCCTCGTCGTCCACCCTTACCGGGGGAGCCCGTTTTCTCCTGCTGCTCATTCTGAAATACTACAAACACAACATGAGCACAACAGAACGTTAGTTACTACAGATGTGTTATAGTGTATAGTGCCTATTTAAACCCAGAGTTAAATCGTACAGGTTGCAAAGTTTAGAAAAGATGGTGTAAGGAAGTTTTTATTAGACTTCAGTCACTTCTGTGGGTTACAAATAATAATAATAATAAATAATAAAGTCCAATAAAACCTTCCATAATTGTGTCAACTGCTAGGATTTTACATTCAGCTTAACGATAGCATGCGCAATAACAACGTTATTGCCTTCTAATAGACCATAACTCAATGTCGTTCATTGGAAAAACAAACATGTTATCACATAAGATAGAGTTGTTTATGCTGATCAACTAATGAAACTATAATGAATGTCCTACACTACTAACATAGCAGTATCTGCTCTCCGGGACACATCGCTGTCACAAAACGACACTCACAAGCCCTTACCTCCTGTGTCTTCAACCACACACACGCCTAACAATTAGTAGCCCATTCATGAGAAAATATTCAACGATTCCTGCAGAAATCGCAGACGTGCACCATCACACCATCACTTCTCGGCTCCATTGTTGATATCCGCCATTTTTAAACATCGGAAGTGACGTAAAGGTTCAAAAACGAGTCTTTTTTGTGCGCAATAGCGGCGAGGAACCACGTGGGGGCGCCGTGTGGTTCAACTTAGTTGAAGCGGTGAAACTAATTAAAATAAGTTAACCAACTCTGACCTAACAGGACTAACTGAATGAGGTTTTGACGTAGCAATGTATGATTTAATTCAGTCAGTGTTGTTTTGACACGTTTGATTGTTTTAATGAACTCGCTGTATTGTGTTAGGTGTCAATGGAGACGAGGGGTTCAGTTAACGTCTGATGCAACTCACAGTAAACAATTGAGGAAAACAAGTGAGATGTAGGCTTGCAGTTGGTCATCAGGAACACTGCAATCACCGTGACCTGTTTACTGGATGCAGTGATGAAGAGGAGAAGATGCAAGGATGATCGCCATAGAGAGGGGAGGGAGGCACAGAGAGAGAGAGAGACGGAGAGACAGAGAGGAGGGAGGCAAAGAGAGCGAGAGAGGGAAAGGAGAGAGAGAGAGAGAGAGAGACGGAGGGAGAGAGATGCTCCGTCGCAGAAGTCTGGCTCATTAGAGGACCGGTGCATCTGGGAGCTGGACGCAGGTAAGTTAGGAATGCCAATGAGATGTTGTGTTTTTGCAGATGCAGGTCATTACTTGAATGGAATCAGCTACCGCATGCCGAATTAATATCACGGCGAATCTCTAGCAGTGTTAATTGGGCTACTTTATTTGAATATGCACATGCGAGCGATATGAATCTGATACGAGCACCTCAATGGACTTGCGGTGGTTAAGTTGCTGCTCAAACGCTCGTAAACGCCATGATGTACCGTGACATGTCACTCATTCGACGCGCATTGACTGTATCTTCTTATAGGTTACTGTGGCCTATTGCAGTGCGCCTTAATCAAATGTCGCCTGGTAGCCTACTTCTAGTAATACCCTAACTTTAAACTGGGGTCAGTGCCTGCGCTGTCCGTGGTGCTGAAGCCGAACAGGCACCATGCGGTACACTGGGCGAACTCCTTTACATAGTTATGATTCACGTTAGAACGTGGATTTTAGACTTGATCGCCCTTTAATGTTTGTTTCTTAAGATACTTCTGTTATAGAGAAGAACATTGACATCACTTTATTGGCTATGCTTTGATCCAATGAGAGAATCTTATATATTTACGTATCGTTCAATGAATAAATATATCTCCACTCCACGAGAGAAGGGAATGAACCCAGTGTGTCTCTCTTCCACAGGAGGACACCCCTGAGGGACTAACGTTACAGCGATGACGGTCGGGTCCACTGCTTTTTGCTAGGGACGAGACGAGTCCATGGATCCCTACTACCTCCAAGTGGACATGATTCTTCTACTGTCAGCGCACCTCGTACAGTGTGGAATATGACTCTCCTGACCGCCCTCAGCACCCTGTACCTGCCCGTCCTCCTGTTGGCGGTGTCGGTCCAGGCCCACGACCACACCAAGCGCTCGGTGGTGCCGCGCGCCGCCTCGCGCCTTGTGGCCCGCATGGACGGCGACGTCATCATCGGCGCCCTCTTCTCCGTGCACCACCAGCCCTCCGCCGAGAAGGTGGCGGAGAGGAAGTGCGGGGAGATCCGCGAGCAGTACGGCATCCAGCGCGTGGAGGCCATGTTCCACGCGCTGGACCGCATCAACGCCGACCCCAACCTGCTGCCCAACATCACGCTGGGCTGCGAGATCCGCGACTCCTGCTGGCACTCCTCCGTGGCGCTGGAGCAGAGCATCGAGTTCATCCGCGACTCGCTCATCTCCATCCGCGACGACAAGGACGGCGCCCGCTGGTGCGTGGAGGGCGTGCCCCACAGCCACCCGCCGCCCTCCACCAAGAAGCCCATCGCTGGGGTGATCGGCCCGGGCTCCAGCTCCGTGGCCATCCAGGTGCAGAACCTGCTGCAGCTCTTCAACATCCCCCAGATCGCCTACTCGGCCACCAGCATTGACCTCAGCGACAAGACCCTGTTCAAGTACTTCCTGCGTGTGGTGCCGTCGGACACACTGCAGGCCCGCGCCATCCTGGACATTGTCAAGCGCTACAACTGGACCTACGTGTCGGCCGTACACACCGAGGGTGAGACGGAAGAGATATTAGAGTGTATTGACCATATATACTGTATATATAGGCCTCAAACTGAGTAGAGTTATGATGACCCCACTGGGGATAAGACGTAGATATAGAGTAGAGTCAATACTAATAATTCATTGCATTTGTACAGCACTGGAAATGGATTGGTGTTATGGTGGGGGGATGAGAAGCTCCGCACACTGTTTTTAAGTGAAAGGAGAGGGAACTGTGAAATGTGGAGGGTTGGCAAACGTGAAATTGGGGCAAAAGCAAAATGTATAAGTAGATGGTAAATGGACTGCATTTATATAGCACTTTAATCCAAAGTGCTTTACATTGCCTCACATTCACCCATTCATACACCGACGGCGGTGTCAACCATGCAAGGCAACAACCAGCTCATCGGGAGCAGTTAGGGTTAGGTGACTTGCTCAGGGACACCTCGACACTTGGCCCGTAGATATATTCAATATTTAGAGGTCAATTCAGTCATTGGCTTGGCTCACATGCATGTGTAAAGGTGCCTTCACATGAGATGCTAGGTTGGGCGTTGTGTTCTCCAGAAAAGAGAGAGAGAGAGAGAGAGAGAGAGAGAGAGAGCGAGCATTCATCTAGACATCCAGCGACTGCAACACAGAAAACAAGGGGACTCAGTTTAGGTAACTAAGATCTCCATGGAGACAGATTGTGCGGTGGAGCGACACCATAACCACCACCAAACAGACGTCCATATTCTTTGGATGTTTTGGGGTCCGGGGGTTTGCTTTGTGGGTGATGATGCAGATCTATACAGGTACTAGGTTTTTGTTTTGTGTTGGTGTTGCATTGCATTTCAGTGCTGTAAGGACTGTAAGGACACAATGAAGCTGGAGACAAAATGACGAAACATCCACCTCATACATCCTCTATAAATGTAACTCCACAGCTCCGAGCTCTTCCTCCTCCTCTCAGTTCAGCCTCTGCTTCCCGTCTCCCCGGCAGGTAACTACGGTGAGAGTGGCATGGACGCCTTCAAGGAGCTGGCCTCCCAGGAGGGCCTGTGCATCGCCCACTCCGACAAGATCTACAGCAACGCCGGCGAGAAGCACTTCGACCGGCTGCTGAGGAAGCTCCGGGAGCGCCTTCCCAAGGCCCGCGTGGTCGTCTGCTTCTGCGAGGGCATGACGGTGCGCGGCCTGCTGATGGCCATGAGGCGGCTGGGCGTGGCCGGGGAGTTCCTACTGATTGGCAGGTTGGTTGTTGCAGTTTGTTTCCCTTCCTTCCTTGCGTTTTTTTGTTTGTTTGTTCGTTACTTCACTTGTTTGTTCTTTGGGCGAGACGAGAGAATATATATACACACCACGACATGCAGAATGACATGGTTTACACCTGCTCTATGTGTGCTTTCCCTTTAGTAACCTGTAGTGGTTGAGTTTTAGCTACGGTTAGAGCTATATCATTTTCAGACAAGAGTTACTTACAATTTATAGAGAAAGATTCCCTGGATGGATTAACTCTTGGATAGGTGCGTTTTATTCTTGACAAACCTTCTAGTTTAGGTATCTATTCAAGGCGTAAATAGCTGCAGTAGTGCAGGCTTGATACAATAAAAACGTCATGGCGAGTCCTAGTGGCTCGTGGTCCAAATCCCATATGAATGGTCCTGGGTGAGTCCGCTTGAGCAAGCGGACTAACTAGCCTGACAAACTCCTTAAAGACCACTCCTTAAAAAAGCGTCCCCGTGAGATTTCATTTCTAAAGTGTTCGTCCTCCCAATGTCACCAAGTCAGTGATGCCTGACTCTAAACTGATCCTTTTCCTGTCGCGCTTCCTGATACTCGCTCATCTCCTGGTAACACCGCCGTGTGATTTATTGTCATGTGGCGTACGATGGCGTCTCCTCCTCAAGGGAACAGCAACACTTTGTCTGTGGTCTTCTGCCCCTTTCCTTGGGACTATAGTGTTGCAGAGGCAGAGGGGAGATGCTGTGGCGTTCGGGGAGGGGTCTCTGTCATGAATTATGCATGGCCCACACGCTGATCTCTCCCTCCGCCTGTCAGATCACAGCCAGCCAGGGCTAATACGGGGACGCCACCTCCAGCATAGAGAAGCGCGAATGATCAGGAACTTGTAAGCTTCAAAAGAGCTCCAACGCCATGAGCAAGCCGAGCCAGACAGCTCCTCTCTGCAGCGTCTCTGTTCTGTCAAAAGACATCTGGGTCTTGATGGTTTATCCGGTTATTTTACCAAGACATTCATCAGGGTTCGTTTGGAAAATCAGTTTGGAAAATGCTTAACTTCAACCGTTTTCAAGGTTAGGAATATGCTCGAAAAATGCTTGATTTTCAGCATCATCTGGTGTCTCATGTAAACCAAAAATCTTTTAATATTTGAAATGAAGCAATCCCTTCGTGATATTTGACAGAACCGGCGCTAGATTGACTGACATCTGCTTGAAGGTAGCTAGCTAACTCTTGTACCTGCGCATCAGCTACTTGAGAACAGGTGGATCTTGCCATCGCCTTAGCAACATCATGTCAGGCTGTCGTTTTAATGACAACTGGCTGGCTAACGAAAAATATAAACCATGTCTTTGGAGAAGAGCCACAGAAAGGATATATATATATATATATATATATATATGTATAAAATATGAGAAGTAAAAGTAGAAAAACACAAAAAGTAATCAATTACACTCTAAGTAATATTATTAAATATGAAGTGATCTAAATATAAATGTAATGTAATAAATCAATAGAAAACACAGGAGGTCGATTCTAAATGGGACGTTTTAATGAGACAAATCCACTGCGTGTCTGTGGTGTAGGACAGCAGTGGAGGACTGATGGGTTTTTGTCACATGGATAGGAAAAAGACCGCAGATCCTTATCACACTCTTGGACAAACTCCGCACCTCTCACTGTGTGTGAAACACCAGCTTTAATGATAAGAACACCGTCTTCCTCCCCACGTTTCACAGTTGGAGGCATTTTGTTCATCATAATGCAAGGTTATTAATAACCACCAAGAGTATGAATAATACATCCAGTTCACAATGGTTGATAACCAGAGAACCAGAGAGGGAGAAATAAAAAAAACCCCAACAGAGTATCCATGAGCCCCAAATGATTAAAAAAGTAGAAAAGGATCATTTTCTCTCTCTTTCTTTCTTTTGTGTTGGAGCCAAACTGGCTGGCCCTGCAGGCCCTGTGAAGGGTACAGAATCTCTTTGAGATGCTGCAGTGTGTATGTACAGTTTGTTTCTGGGTCAAGGAGACTGCTGGAAGGAAAAAGAAGGCAAGGTTTTTCTAGAGCATTGCAGATACAGAGCACGTGCGCGCCTGCGTACATGTCCGTCCAAAAGCCGGAGGTCCTGGTCATTGGCCATCCATCCGCCCATCCACCCGTTCATCTGCAGCCCTGCGGATCTTAAAAACAAAAAAAACATTTTGGGCTTCTTGGTGGTGATCCTCTTCACCCACAGGTTCGATTCCCGCCAGCGGTTTGTTACGCAGAACCATCTGGGAAGTCGTCCTTGGAAACTGTTTGGAAAAGGGCAGGCACTTTCAAAAAATACCTGGCAGGTGATTGGATGAACCATCGTTGTGTTGGCGTTGGGTTCTTGGCAGGGGTTGAGTTGGAGGGACGGGGCAGAGCGCCGCTGAGCACCAGATGGCTCGCTTCCTTTGAGGCCGTCGCAGGAGACCCGGGGTCAAGTCATTCTTAAAAAAACACGCCAGCTCGGAAAAGCATGCATGTTATCCCTGTGTGTACCGGCCATGGACTGGTGATTGAATTCCCTTGGGTGTTCTTTGTTCTTTAGGTACGAATATCGACGTTACCTGCCAATAGTTTTTCTCTGCGGTACATGTTTGCAGAAAGGCAGGAGATAGTATTTACTGGTGCGTGCTCCTGTGTGGTGTCAGTGTAATTGCCTTGTTAAGGAGTGTATTCGTGGACACATGGCCTCTTGTGAGAAGACAGTAGAAACCTGCTACCTCCCCAGTGCCTCACAACTAGCTTATCTCAGAAGCAGAATGATTGATTTATTGATTAATTTCGTCAAATTTGATTATTAGTGAGACTTAATGCCAGGTATGTTTTCACAAGGAATGTGTCATTTTGGTGATATAGACAATATATGTACAATAAACAAAATACAAAAAAATATATAAAATGTGTAAAATAGTAATAGAGTGTGCCAGTGTAAGTAATGCAAATGCCAAGGACAAAGAACGTTATGGACACAGGTTGGTTAATGTTATCTCACAGCATCTAGCCATCTAACGTCTGTGATAGTTCTCTGTGTTAGTACACTCATTAATGCTTTGTGTCTCCGTGTGTCCACATCCCACTTGATCTGGCCAACGGATCTTCACACCCAGTCTGTAACGCCACAGGCCGAAAACCTGCGATTTCTCACCGGACTTGTGATTGCATCTGTGGGCTTGGAGAACTTCTTTAAACCAGATAAAGAGAGAGAGAGAGAGAGAGAGAGAGAGAGGAGAGAGAGAGAGCGAGAGAGCAGTCCGAGCCCTGTAAAAGGAAGGCGATTGACAGAGCTAGAGAACCTTCTGGACCTGAAGAATTTGAGCCTCATTTAGCCTGTATTATATGGTTAATACATGTGGTCACGTACATGCCTATTATATATACATATATATTAGATAATTTCCAACCAATATCTGTGCTGCTTCTCGTGCGAGGAAGGGCCGGATCCTGCAGATCAGTGTGATTACAGAGCCTAGAGATGTATTATATAGGGAGAACAGAAGTGGTCCTAGTACTGAGCCTTGGGGAACTCCGGTGTCATCACTTCCTGCTTTGGTCAACAATCGACTGTATTGCCACAAACTGCAGTCACTTCCTGTTCTCTCTTGTTGACTGTTTCTTCGCAGACTGTAGTAGTCATCACTTCCTGTCCCGCTCCTGTCTCCATAACAACAGAGGACTGTATTGCTGCTGTTGCTGTTCCTGTCTGCTCTTGTTTTCACGGCCACAGTCGACTGTATCGCCGCAGACTGTAGTCATCACTTCCTGTCCTGCTCTTGTTTCCACAGCGACGGCTGGGCAGACAGGGACGAGGTGGTGGAGGAGTATGAGCAGGAGGCGGTGGGAGGCATCACGGTGAAGCTACAGTCAGAGGAGGTGACCTCCTTTGACGACTACTTCCTCAAGCTGCGGCTGCACACCAATACCCGGAACCCGTGGTTCCCCGAGTTCTGGCAGTACCGCTTCCAGTGTCGCCTTCACGGACACCCTCTGGAGAACCTCAACTACGCCCGAAACTGTTCAGGTAAATCCAATATGTTCCTTTAAACGCGTTGATTTTGGATGATTTCCTGTGGCTTTTGTCTTACGTGTGTACACATCGGTTTGTCCTTTCTGTACTAATGTTGTGATTGTGTTAAAGTGACCTGGAGACGTAACAATCGTAACATATAAACTCCTCAAGTTTTTTTTGTTTTTTTTAAACAACAAAACTTTTTTTTTTTTAGCCTAGTCATACAATATCTAGTAATACGTATCTTTTTTATACTGTTCATTTCTGGGACATTCTGCTGTACAGAAGATGATCTAGGTAAAAACGAAACTCTTTTCACTTCTGCACTCGCAAGGGATGAAAGCAAATGCCTTAGCTTGTGCTGGTTGGTCTCCTGAAACAATGCTCGTCAAGCACGTTTCCCCCCCAAAAAATGTTTTTTTATGTATGAAATTTTACGTTCTTTTTTTAAAGAAATCATTTTGTTTATTTTAACACTTTATTTTTGTTATTTTACAAACACTTTAAAGCGTAACCAAACACTAAAATTGAACCGCAGGGACAGCACCATCTCTGGTGAAACGTAAATGCTGTTTCTGATTGGCTCATATTGGCGCCGTGACATCACCTGACACTAAAATGACCCAATCAGAAGCAGCGTTTACATAGCCTGTGTTTGGTAATGGTTTTACTGTACTGCTTGGTTACTCTTCAAAATACTCCCCTAAACAATATATTTACGTTTTCAAACCAAGCTAATGAGCCAATTTTCCAATACAAAGAGAATATAACAGGTGCAAATTTTTAATGAACTAACTTTATTGATGAACGTAAATATAAAACAACGCATGCTTTGGTCGACAAAAGAACATTTTAAATCCCAGCCATTTTTTAAAAGATACCAAGCCCCAAGGTCCTTCGTAGATTTATTTTTTCTTCATCTCACCACTCCTTCAGTTATTTATTTGACTTGATTTGAATCTTTAATTTACTTTGCTTCGTCTCAACCCACTATACTATACGATGTCAATGGATCAATCGCCCCATCCATGTGAATGTAATCTTAATTTCCCCTCATTAAGGAAGTGCTCCTCTCCTAGGTAGACGCTGTTGTTTTACTGTACTGCCATCACTGTTGTTTTGTATGTGTTTTTATGTTCTGATGTTCTTGTTTTTGTTGTGAAGAACTCCAAGATGGTGAGTGTTCAGTACGGACCCCGTCACACGCCTCACTACCATATACATAGAGGTTGACTGACATTAACTTTAACTTGCGCACGGCATAATCATATGTTTATGCATTTTCTTTTTTCTGTTTTGAAAGGTCATTTTAAAGTGAAATACCATGCAATTAATCTCAGTTGACCTCTGGTATATAAAGCTATTGGGATGTTTTCAATTTGGGGTTCAATTCACCGTGGTGAGATCTGAGAGCACTACTTCACCTACTCTATCACATACAAGTATAGTGCATCTGGTTCGATGATTGCTAAAGCATACAAACAGCCCAATAACACTAAAGTGAGGTGCCAACTAGCTCG
>OMKP01085378.1:0-14713 GCA_900302375.1 Bathygadus melanobranchus | reverse complement strand
CCTCTCTCTCTGTTTTCTCGAGGCGCCTTGCCTCTATTCCCCCTCTCTCTCTCTCTCCTCCTTTCATTCTGAGGGAGTGGTGGATGAGAAACAGAGCAGGGTGGGGGGAGAGGGAAAGAAGAGGGAGGGTGACAGAGAATATGAGAGAGGGAGACAAAAGGAGGTAGATAGAGAGGGAGACAAAGGGAGAGAGAGAGAGAGAGAGAGAGAGAGAGAGACAAAGGAAGAGTCCACAGTATCTTTGTTGTCCCTTACAGGGGCAACATGCCACCATATTATCCGAGGGGGCACAAAGCTAAATCATTGCAAAAACATTTTTGGGACCCGCATCGCATTTAATCGCATCACTCCTATCAGCCTACCGCCACTGGACTGGCCCTGACTGACCGCGAGGGGGGACACAGGGGGTCCTCTCTTTCGTTGTTACTGACACTGGCTAGATGTTGTGTAAATACCTACATTCATTTCACCTGGATGTATGATGTACACAGCTTCTTCTAGCTGATAACATGATGGTTGGTACGGGCAAGCGTTTCTCCACCAAGTCACAACTCTTCTCTGTTTTGGCAATGCAGTGGTGGAACGAGCTTCAGCTTCCGCAAGAGACTCAAGACTCATATGTTCAGAGTTCACCTGGACTCTGCATAGCTTCCCTCCTTAACCCCACCACCTCTCCTCCCTAACCCACTCCCACTGACTCGAACAGGGTTTGAATCCCATCCCCTCTTGGATCCCTAGCACTTACTTCTATGTCCTGGCACTTCAAAATCGTACTTAGACTTGTGTACCATCTTCTCCTGGCTATCTTGCTGTATCTAGTTACCAGCACGGGGTCAACCTAGCAATTATTAGCTTGAAACTTCTTTTCCATTAAGCTAGCAATCATGAGTGCTTGAAACTTGTTCTATTCAAATCTCAGTGTACAGTCAGCGATATATTCTTGCTTCACTCTTTCGACAAATGTGCTTATGGCTAGTCGCTTTGGACAAAAGCGTCTGCCAAATGCCCTGAATGTAAATGTAAATGATTGATTCAGGCAAACCAGGCCAGTAGTAAGAACTAGCCAGCAGCAGTGGCTCTAAATAGTGCCAGCAGGCCAGTAAATTTATTCATGGAAAGCACAGAGTTGGCTTTTACAGATCGTTTTTAATTTAATTTCAAGCCAAATCTATTCAGAGTAAAAAGCTGCACTGCTGGACTAAGTATAATAGTATGAGTATAATAGTCGATGACACACACAACAGGTTTTATTTTTTGAAGCGCAAACTCTTGTAAACGTGAACTCTAATAACTGGTGTGTAGGTGAGAGAGTCTGAGTGTGGATATGGGCGACAGTAGCTCAGGGGGTAGAGCGGTTGTCTGGCAACCGGAAGGTTGCTGGTTCGATCCCCGGCTCCGCCTAGCTAATTGTCGAGGTGTCCCTGAGCAAGACACCTAACCCTAACTGCTCCTGACGAGCTGGTTGTTACCTTGCATGGTTGACACCACCATGGGTGAATGTAAAGCAAATGTAAAGCGCTTTGGATAAAAGCGCTATATAAATGCCGTCCATTTACCATTATATTACCAAGATTTATATGCTCCACAGAACGTAGAGTGACCTCCCCCCGCCGTTATAACCTGTATATCGATTCTATATCAGGTTAGGTGGTGATTTTGTTTAACTACAACTGTTGACTAAGGATTTTGAAGCACTCTGAGAATATAAAATCTGGAACTGGAACTCACTGCAGGAGCAGCAGAGTGATTTAAAGGAGTTCATTCGGTGTCAGGGTCAAAGCACAGGAGTCAAAATAAGCAGTCGCCAGACAACAGTAGAATACGATCTACCATTTAACAACAGAATGGCAGCAGGGACAAGGAAAACTTTATCTCTCTCTCTCTCTCTCTCTCTCTCAAAGGGGCTGACCTTGGCACTCCTGAGGGGCAGTACACTTTCTTTCTGAACATCGGCCTATTATAAAGGATGGTAAGCTGGGCTTGACTCCTCCCTGAAATCTGAGAGAGAGAGAGAGAGAGACAGAGAGAGAGAGGAGGGATGTAAGGAGGTAAATATAGATCAAAGTGTCCTCTATCAGACAGGTGAGGAAAATGGAGCCGGAACGGCGACAGCGAGGTTAAAAAGGGAGAGAGAGGTTTGTTTAGTAGAGACACAGAGAGAGAGAGAGAGAGAGAGAGAGAGAGACAGAGAGAGCAAGAGAGATGAAAGAATGGAAGCAGACAATAAGACAAACAAGCCTCAGATGAAGTAATATTAAGAGTACACAGAGTCAGACAGACAACACACTTAGGCAGGCAGACACACAGACTGACAGGCAAACAACACAGAGAGACGGGCAGGCAGGCAACACAGACAGACAGACTTGTCTATGGTGTAACTCTAAAGACAACTATGTTGAAACCTAACTGTAGGAGGTTAAAGTGGTGGTGTAGGCTACTGTTTTGAAAATAGGTCCACCAAGTCCCTTAAAATCCTTAAGCTTCTATATTTAACTGGAGAAATGTACTTCAGATGAGTAGTTTTCAGTTGAGTACACCGGAGCCAGCAGTTACGTGCTAGCATGAAGCTAGAGGTCATGGTTAGCGGTCATGGTTCCCACAAACCCACACACACACACACACACACACACACACACAGGAACACACACGAATGCGTGCACACACACACACACACAGTGAACGCACACACACAAATAATTTGACAAAGCAAGACCCGCAACATGTGACAGAAACATACCCTTGAGGGATAATATCCCTTTATTGGAAGTCCCTCCCTCTCTCTGTCGCCTGCAGGCGTTCTCCTTCATGAGGTGAGAACACCTCATGAAGGTTCTTCTCTAGAACACAAAGAACCAAACACTACGGCTCCCACTTGGCTTATGATAACACTTCTTATCAGTCTATGCAACTCAAAATACTGGCGCTAAACTTAAAGGGATAATTCGCCTTTGTTGGGCTAAGATTTAGCATCCGCGCTGAGCTGCGCCGCAGAGAAACACTAAATCCCTATCTCCCAATATCACACCATATCCCTAATACAGACAGACAAAGATATAGTTGAAAAGTGGCAAAGTTCTCTCTCTCTCTCTTTCTCCCATGATGCATTAGAAAGGGTTAGGCGTGGATGGTTTATGTGTAGGCACTCACAGTTTTAGATCTACATACTGTAGGTTAACCCTAACCCTATATTTCAATATAATGTCCACTGTACACCAACGTTTACTTCTGACTTCCTCACCCTTTCATCCTCTGACTTCCCATAATATTCACAGTAGTTTTTCATCACGGGAAGCACCAAAACGAGAGACATCATAACTTCACAGTGGAGTGCGGAGTGTGATCTCATCTAGTTCAGAAGAACAAAGTCCAACACTGTTCTTCTGATGCTTTTCCAGATGGAACTTCCATAGATTTGTACAACATATCAGCCATGTGGGGTGTGTTGGTGATCACGTTTAGTTCTGTTCATTTAGTAGAGCAGTGTTCTGTGGACCGCAGATGGGTTCTGGTTAAATAACAGAGGTTACAGGGCGCGGGTACACACACACACACACACACACGCACTGTGGATAGAGTCCAGTTTAAGTGAATGCATGGTATGTGTTCTTTCTATATCTCCATATATTGTATAGAGCTAGTATGGAGATGTGGCCACAGAAACATTTGACAGATGGTCTCAAACAATCTCCCTTGTCCTTTACTCTATTTGGTTTGGACAGCAAGAGACACGACTGTCAAATGCAGTTAATTTCTGGCAAGCCAGGATATCAAGAATATTCAGTATCAAGATAGCCACCTAGGTAACTAACTAGATCCCTCTACCTCTCTCTCTTTCTAACGGACTGATGGTGGGAAGTCCAGCTGTTGAAGCGAGGGCCAACAGCAGCTCTAGAGTGAAGGGGTCTTTAAAGACACATAAACATCTGGAGAGACATCAGGATTCCCTGTTACCTGAAGCCCCGCAAAGACAAACACAGAACCCCGTTTTTCCCCTGGGTTCAGTGGGAGGATCACCAGTCCAGGGGTCGTGGGGTAGTTGATGTATTTTACATTAGTGCTGAAACTTGTCACCTCTCAGCGACGCACGATCACATAAGAAATGATTCGGGCAACACGAGCAGAGTAGCATTACGCACGACCGTGTAGTCGTGCGTTTAAACAAACAAATGTGTGGGTTTACATGGTACCATGACGCCTCGCATTAAGATTTCATGCAGTTCAACTGTGAAAGTTTAGTTTAAAATAAAACACAAAAACAAGCCTCACCTTAGTCCAGGGAGTTGGTTTTCAGACGCAGGCGGTGAATCCAGGGTCGTTGCATGTTCTCCATCCAGACCACACGCACTGTAGATAACATGAAACAGAGCCAGAGCTGTGTGGTGTGCGACTTCACCGAAGCCAACAGTTTCAGCCGCTTCCTCCTACCATTGGCTTAGTGTCTCCCTCCCCCCTCACTCTCTCCTCCCTCTCTCCCACCAACGCGTGCTTTCTGCGCCCAAAAAGAGCAACACCGCCACAAACTCGGGCACTTGTCGCTGCACAGTGCGCGCGTTATTCTCACATCACCATTTCACGACATAATCACTTCTACCCACGCAGAATGTGTTGTGCTGTGCTTTTAACCAGATATCTGGCTCCTAGGTTGAAGCGTGGTATAGATTGATTTTCACGACTCGGGTCGCAGATAGCCAGGTAGGATCTTACTGACGCGAACGTCACCCAAAAGCGTACCCCGTGTAGACACTGCTGCCACAGTGTGGACAGAGGAGGTATGACAAGCAACGGGTCCCAAATAGGATGGCTTTTTAAAAGACCAGCAATAAGTCAACAGAATAAGACATTTATCTTCTTAATTAATATCAATAAATACACTTCACAATTCACTTTGTTGCTAGCATTGAACAGCAGGTCAGGACGACAATTCAATGTATAGATATTTTAGTTTAAAAAAAAGTTTAAAAAAACAAAAGTGAATTTCAAACATTCAAATGTCTGGATGACAATACACTCGTTGCATGTCATGCTAACCATACGATCCAATGTATATAATAAACATACACTGCACAAATAAATGTAACATAAAATACATGCATCTTTATCTTTATTATTATTATCCCGACAGCGGTCAGGACAGCAGAATCACTGACCTGCTTCCGCAAGAGGCTCAAGACCCACCTATTCAGAGTCCACTTGGACTCTGAATAGCTTCACCTCCTGCCCACCTTTCCTCCCCAACCCCACCCCTCCTGCATCCTTAGCACGTCCATATTTGTATGTCTTGGCTCTTTGTAGGATATTGTAGGATCTTGTACGCTGGTATGTCCCAGCACTTGAAATATAACTTAGCTTGTGTAGCATCTTATCCTGGCTACCTGCTGTTGTACAGTAAGGAGCCAACCTAGCAACCGTACATTTGACCTGGCAACCAGGAATGCTTGTAACTTGTTCTATTCTAATTGCAGTCTACCTTCAGCGATATATTGTTGTCTCCCTCTTTCGACAAATGTGTTACTTTTTGGTAAGTCGCTTTGGATAAAAGTGTCTGCCAAATGTAAATGTAAATGTATTATTTTTTATTTATCTCTTTATTTACTTCTTTGGATGTCACTTGTAATCTGTCAAATGACAAAATAGAGAAAAAAAATTTCAAGCTTTAAAAACTATGATAACAATACATTCCAATATGCAGCTTAAGTAATGTTCATTCTTCTTATATATAACTCAAATATTATAATAATATTAATATTAATAATAATAACAATTCAACCCAATACCACATACAATCAAGTGCAAGTGTTTTGGAGTGGGTTGCTTCATATCCAATTATATATATAACACGGTTCCTGTATATAGGGCATGTAACGACCTGATAACAATGAAGACATCAGCGCAAAGCATCGCAGTCTCACTTGCTCTCGCATGACTCACACACTTCAAAACTTCAAAGACTATTCCAGTTAAGGGACGAAAACATCGTTTGTAACTTCTTTCACCTTTTCCAAGTTCTCGGTGTGAAACTTGGAAGAGTAGTGTTGAGCTGAGGACCTGAAGGAGGCCTCGTTTCAATTGATATGTTCATTGTTCAGTGCATGAACCAGTGAGGTTTTTAACATAAAGCTTACGAAACAATGTGAAATGTTAAGCAGTCACACATCCACTCGTGTCAAACCATGACAGTATAAAATAAACTAATAAAATACAATAAAAATAAAAAGGATCAGATATGGATTTCAGTTGCCTCAATTTCCTGATAATTTTCTGTTTTGATGACCGATAAAAGTCTTAACAGGGTTAGGGTTAGCATTATCTAACACAACCAGAAAAGAATCCTGGAGAATATTGTAGCTTAATACTAGAGAGAGAGAGGGTTAGGGTTAGAGAGAAATAAATACTGTTTCCAAGAGTAAAAAAAATTAAATTAAACGTCCTCTATTTGCATTCTGGTAAAAACCAAAAGCTTTTAAAACCTTTTCACCTCTAAAGGTTTAATCGAGAGAGCAAACAGTTTGACAGTCAACACTAGAGACGGCGTGCTCTAGCTCGCCCCCTGCTGGAGGTTCCGGTCGTAGTTCGCCTGGCACATGTGGACCTGTTGGGTGAAGTATTCCGGGTTGGAGATGGCCTTCAGCAGGTCGTTCTGGACCAGGCACACGTCGTAGAGCTCAGAGGTGCTGGCCGTACGCACCTCCTCACCGCCTGGTTCCATGAACACCTGGGGAACCAGATTATAAACAACATCTATTTACTACTATTTCAGTATTTAGATATTTAGCAGCGTTTTTATCCCAAGAGACTTTCCGTGAATTCATGATACATGTCATTAAGGTGCTACATGCTACATGCTAGCTGTGTACCATGGGGTGAACGATGGTGTCCTGGTCGTCTTGTCGGATGTTATCGTCGAAGAAGATGTGCTGGATGGACGGGTCGAAGGGGTCCACCCACAGGGGCTTCCCCCCCAGCTGGGAGTAGGAGTTCCTGGACCACCTGGAGATGGAGACAGAGGAGGAGGAGGAGAAGAAGAAGGAGGGGGAGGAGGAGATAGAAGAGAAAAGGTGAGGAGATGGAGGAAAGGAGATAAGAGCAGAGAGGACAGGAGAGGAAGAAGGAGGGGGAGGAGGAGATAGAAGAGAAAAGGTGAGGAGATGGAGGAAAGGAGATAAGTGCAGAGAGGACAGGAGAGGAAGAAGGAGGGGGAGGAGGAGATAGAAGAGAAAAGGTGAGGAGATGGAGGAAAGGAGATAAGAACAGAGAGGACAGGAGAGGAAGGCAAGAAGAGATGGGAGATGATAGGAGAGGTGGGGAGAGGAGGTTTCTAATCTTTCTACAGTGAGTCTAGGTGAGTGTCTACACACCAATCGAAGTGGTCCTGGAAGCCCGCCAGGCCACTCCCGGACCCCAGGTAGTGGTACAGGTCCCTGGCTCCGGCCCGGGTCGACAGCCGGTCCTCCCCCCGCGTCAGAATCACCTCTCTCTTACTGCACCGGATCTTTCCTGGGGTCTGGTTCACACTCAGCTGAGGAGAACGAGGGGGAGGAGGACAAGAGAGGAGGAATTAAAGAGAAAGAAAGAAAGACGAGGTAGGAGATCAGATCAAAGGAAAAACTAAGCAATACAAAATTGCACATCGAACATAAGTTCTGGCATAACATACACACATCATTTTGTTGATGACAGTCCACGCCTTTGCATAACTGCTTCACTGTTCAATTCTTCAACGATTGTGACTGATCACAATTTAGACGGACATTAGCCTCAAACGTAAAACAATAAATATTCAGATGCTATTTTTAACTTCTTTTGTTGCACCCGTCTCTGTGGCCAGTGAGAACAAAGGAATCGGGAGGAGAGACAAGGATGACAGGAATAGAGGAGAGGAGGGGGGAAGAGAAGGGAGGAGGAGGAGAAGAGAGGGGTATTCTCTGCAGACACAGTTCTGCTTTTGTTGCCAAGGAACATAACATAGTGTGAATCCCTCCTCTTGAAGCAGAAAAACGACAAGAATGCCACAGTCCCATGACACACACAAACACACAGAGTATGGGTGAATCCCTGGTATAAGAAGAATAAGATATCCCTCACTATAGTACCTGATCTTTAGTACCTCATAAATTCCTATCCAACACAGAAGGAAAGTTAAACTCTAAAACAACCATTTAGTCTGACAAAATATATACATAAATAACAGAAAACAAGAGTTCAACATGGACTTGGAACAGTTTTGCCTTGAAGCCCAGTGCTAGGTCAGGGGTCAGGGGTCAGGGGTCACCCTACGCCAGGCTGTACCTTGAGGTCGGGCAGGTCTGGGAAGAGCGGGTGGGCACCCTGGGTGAGGGCGCGGGACACAGCGCTGAGCACGCGGGGGAGGTCGGTGCCGAAGGTCCGAAAGATGACGGCGAAGTCGGCTCCCTGGGCCACCAGGTCCCGGAGCAGCTGGAAGAAGGAGGGCAGCACCCAGTGGTACCGTCGACCGTCCTCACCCTTCACCGACAGCTCCTTGTCCTCCTACAGAGGGCACAGCTGCTAGAACGGCAAACCCCTTGCTGTTCCTTCACAGCCGTCATGACTTATACAGTAATGTGCTAAGCTAACGTTGGTTGTTACCTCAGCGCCCTCGGGCCAGCGCAGTAGGGCCAGGTGCTCGTCGAGGATTCCCCGGAAACGTCGTCCAGCGGCGGAGGTGAATCCCGTAACGCGACCGAACTGGGAGTGATAGCTGACAGCATCCTCGCATGGCGGGAGCAAGGAGGGCGCATCGCTAAGCCACTCCCACTTCCCTGCCAAGAGAGGACAGAAGGTTTAAAACCTCAAAACCAGTTTCGTAGACGGATTACATTTCCCTTGTGGCAGTCTCTTATGTATGTTGTACATACATTACAGAGCTTAATTGATCCATTGGAATCTAGATGTGTATGTTATTGTAGCATCTTTTTAAAACCCATGTAAAGCAGTGTCCCAATTATCTGGGATGTTCTAGTGCTAAAACTTTAATTATGTAAATTATCAAGGAAAAATACAGTATATTTGCTTCGTAAAGCCTAAACAAAAAATAAACATTTTACGTTTGCAGAGCAATGCGGAGGATGTAGTACAACACAAAATGTGCTTGTTTTATACTTGTTTTAGACTTGGATGTGGGGACGCCCCAGGTCACATGACAACAACCAAGGCCGTCACCCGATACACACAATATAAAGAACACCTTTGCTCATCTTCCCCCATGTGACGGTGGCGAGGAAGCCGTCCAGAGCCGCCACCGTCCCCTGGCCCGTCACCGCGTCGAACACTAGTATGGTGTTGTTCAGGTCTACGTGAAGGATCAACTTTTTCCTCGGACTCTGAGACAACCCTGGAGGCAGTGTCACGTCGGCTTCACGGTAGACGAGACTGTCCCCGGACACGGACCCGTTTTCGTTAACTTCGTCATCTTCGTGGACTCGATTCATCACAGAGTCGGCCATAACGCCGATAAATAACTCTACGTGGGTCAGAAGTGATTTAATGGACCTCAAGACAAAAACATGCTGACAAACCGGCTTTTCATTAACGAATGCCGGGGTTGTTTACTTCCTTATTCTCTCATGCTTCATTAGTAAAGTTTAAAAAAAACAGCGCCACCTGTCGTAAATGGAGGACCTCAATGACAATTCAGCCAATTCAGTACAAGTCCCTTGTACTTGTCCCTTAATCAGTTAGTTTCAAAGAGCTTCTTCTTCCCAAAGAGCAAGGAAGGCCTGGTAGGAGCTGCTCAAAGGGGGGGATGCCGTAGCCCACCTGTGTTGAAGGTGCTTTTGGACCCACCAAATATTTTGTGCAGTAAAGCAAGACACCCGTTACCACATCAGAAATGTGAGAACATGCACATTTCTCTATATATATTGTTCAATAAATAGCCGTGTTCTAGTAATATTACATAGGCTTCAAAACATGTTTCAAATGGTTTTGTCAACACATTTGTCCAGTTTTTCTACAGACAATACAAAAATACATACTAAAAGATTTAAATAAATGCTATTATATAGTCATTATGATTAGAACGCATTGTGTAGAACTTAAAATAACCACAACTGACAACATGCTGTTCTGTTTAGTTTTTAGAAAAAAATGTTTATTTATATTAACCATTTATATAATATTCACAGCAGCATTCGCAACAATCCCCACCTCATATACGCGGCCTGATAGCAGGACAGGGTTTGGTGGGTGGGTAAGGGCTTCCTACAAGACAAACCACTCCAGATAAACTAAGAGCCAGCAGAGGCAGCAGAGCCAGGGGGGACGGGGAACTGTACCCCAAAGGAGCTGCTGTTTGTATGAACATGCAGTCATGCGCTTTCCACATGGTTTTACTAAGCCTTTCGAAAAACGCATCCACAGGGCTAAAAGACAGATAAAGAATATAAAAAAACAAAAACGTATTAAACTAATGCAACGAAGGTAAAATTAATTTAACATGTTTTTTCCGACAAAAACAAACCAAAAAACAGAAGCTTTGCCCTCGGGTTGTAAAGGCTAGCACCCATCACACTTTTATACATCAACTGCTACGTTGCTAGTTATTTTCAACAAGCACAAAAGAAAAAACACAGGAATAGTCCTTGTTGGCCCTCCATAGTTCAAGTTTTAAGCATTTTCTTTAACCCAAATATGTGGTTTTAATGGGTTACAGGTCAGCGAGGGGTTAGGGTTTGTCAGAGTTCAGGGAAACCTGGAGAAGAGGTGTCAGTGACCGAAAAGCTTGGATTAAGCAACGTTACATCAGCTGACCAAAATCCCTGCAACGAGCGCTTCGTCGATGACTACGGGTGCTTTAAAAGTGGATTACTGAAACTTAACCCAGAGAATTACATAAGCGCAAGGAGCCTGTACGTCTGCATTAATTAAACCGGTATACACACACACATATATACATATATATACATACATATATACATATACATATATACATATACATATATATACATATATATACATATACATATATATATATATATATATATATATATAAATACTAATACACATCCTATGGAAACCTGGTGTTGGGGGTCTAACGCCAGTCAGACGCTTGACAGGAATTATGGAATTATGTCAGCACCAAGGAGTCTTTATAAGGCCAACCGCCAATGGTGAGGCGGTTAAACTGTTGCTAGGTAACCGTGGCTAGGTAGTGGTCGCTAGGCATTAGTCCACCTCCTCCATGTTGCTGTAGGACGACCCCGAGCAATCTCCGGCGTGGCTGTAGAGGTCAGAGGTCACCTCCGGAGGCAGCGTGGGGGGTCCGTCAGAGTCCAGGTCTGCCCCGAACATTGCCTGGCTAGAGGCCTGCAAAACAAACCACCGTTATCAATTCAGAACGGCCGGAGGAGCCAATCAACACTACAGTAGTACACCTCCTAGCCAATCAGAAACCATGACACACACGACACACAAGCAACAACTCTGTACTACAAACATCAGATATTCAGACATTTTCAGTGAACTTCAGTAAATGCGTACAAACAGACAAAAATGAAATTAGTTGGTAGGTTTTATTGTGAAAACCGGTACATTGCTGTGTGTGCAGGATGAAGGCATCGTTACAGTTTACTGCCAGAGGATGGAAACTTTATTGCCACCATTTGGGACGGAAAACAAGACATTTTAAAGTGGAGGAAACACATTTAGATCCTCCTCAACAAATAAATAAAAGTCCTCCAATGGACACCAATACACACAAACACACGCATTACTTTCGTTCCTAAAAACCTCGTAAAATTAACAAAGGTAAAATTGACGTGAAAACGCTTAAAAGAATTTAAACATGAAATCTGGAAAACATGCAGTTATTGGAATAAAATAGGAGCATTATAAAGTACTGGACGTTACGTACATTCATTGGATTCAGGTATATGCATTAATGCGGCATATTACAGTAATTAAATTAAGAAGTGATTAAAATAAAGTAAGGTGCACTGGGATATCCCTGAGACCTATCTGTCCAACACCAAAAGAGGAACCAGGAACTATGGTTCCATCTGGTTTAAACTCCAGTTAGAAGCTTCTAGAAGACTCTAGACGCGAATCTAAACGTGATACTACGTTGGTCTAAACATGATGTCATAGAAAACTGACCAAGTGAGGACGGGTCATGTGTTGTGCCTGAGTGTTCTGTGGTTTTATGGGTTTTAACAGCTTGTACGTTTTAAAAACTAAGCAGCCCTGAGCACCAGAGGAGCCCATAGAATCGTGGTCCATGATCCGTGTTCCATACGGTACATTTACGGTACGTTTGGTTCATTACATCACTTCCTGTCCAAACCGCAGAACGTTAAGTCTCTAGAACATTCTAGAACTACCCAGACACGGGTCCGGTTTAACTTGCAGCTGATTTAAATTGCTATTTTCCCTTGCGAACATGGCTATGGCTTGAAGGAGTAGCACACATTTAAAATGGAAAACAAACATACAAACAAAGAAACATACTGTGGGAATTCATTTAACCTGTTCATCAATAGACCTCTTTTTCAGGGCTTTGCCGACAATAACATACCCAAAGTAAATAAAGTATATCTCCACTCCAACCACAAGGGCTGTAAAATGTAAACTTGGTACCAAAGGAAAGACCTGTGAGGTTGTTGTGTCTCATCCATGTGGATGCGACTGGGTCAGAGTGAGTAAACACAGCACAAATGGAAGACTTCATCTCCACCTGAACTGAATGTAATGTTTTAGAGTGAACATCACCTAGCACGTTATCAGTTGGTGGCACAACCGTAGCACAACATCTGATGAGTACCTGGGTCAAGATTTGAAGCCAATAAAGTGAAGCACAGCGAAGACAGAGGGGGTTTTTAGTAGAGGTAGGTTTAGGCGGAGTCTCCAAATAAAAACAATAAATCCAATGCAAGCCAATGGAAAAACGACAACCCAATGTGATGACACACAAACAGGTGGATATCTGGGGGCGGCACTAGCTCAGCAGGTAGAGACGGTTGTCCGGCAAACAGAAGGTTGCTGGTTAGATCCCCAGCTCCCCCTAGCTAAGTGCCGAGGTGTCCCTGAGCAAAACACCTAACCCTAACTGCTCCCGACCAGCTGGTTGTCGCCTTGCATGGTTGACACCACCATCGTTGTATGAATGGGTGAATGTGAGGCCATGGAAAGGTCATGGTGCATAGAATTGAATGACACCAAGCCTAACCATCAGATGGCAATAAGGACCATATGTTCTGATTGATTTCCTGTGAAACCTTGTCTTCGCAACTATACATATTGATTGTTAACACCGTGTGCGGTTTCAAAATGGTACCCAGACACCGGATTATCCATCTGTGGTGACTTTATGCGATCAAACACAACTCTGAGGACAAAAACAACACGGTACCTCAAGGTAAGACAACACTTTTGGTTGGCAACTAGAAAAAGTGAAGTTGGTTCTTGACGATTTTTGGAGTCTAGTTCGGGTTTGAGTTTTAGAGTGGTATGGTTTGGACTGCTGGGATCAGTAGTCTCAGCTTTTAATATAATATATAGTTTGTGCAGATAACATGACGTGAAATAGATCGCTATTGCTGTGTATGTGCAGATGCATAGTTATATAGTTATGAAATACATAACTTGCTTATTTGTTTGTTTTGGGTTGGAATTGTGGTTCATTTAGGCAACAATGGTTACAATAGACTGAGTTGAGAATCGAGTCCTTCTAGGGGCGTGTCACATGACTGCTCCATCACGTGTTTGAGTGTGGCCTGGATCCCAGGAAGAATTGGTTCAATGTGACAAAACATGACTGGGGAAACCGTCATAGGGGGAAAAAAAAAAGACTACAACCAAAGAAGGCGAGTGACAGGACCGCAACACAACAGAAAGATAAAAACACATCAAACCGCTTGGACTGCTGGCTTCCATTTTATAATCAACTACGAGGCATAGCCCAGACGTACACAAGCATGTGCTCTCTGGTGTTCCCAGATAACACAACCAGTCAAAGGGCAGCGGCGACGCATGCAGAAAAGAAACTCCCTGACAGCCACTTGAAGCTAGAATTTAAAGATCTACCACACTCAACCCCTGTCTCTCCCAGCAGACGGCCGGCTGTACATCTGAAACGTCCTCTCCAGCCAATCGGTGGGCTGAGGGTGTGTAACCCAGTCCTCTCCAGCCAATCAGGGTTGCCGGTGTGTAACCCAGTCCTCGACAGCCATTCAGGGCTGAGGGTGTGTAAGCCAGTCCTCGACAGCCAATCGGGGCTGAGGGTGTGTAAGCCAGTCCTCGACAGCCAATCGGGGCTGAGGGTGTGTTACCCAGACGCTCCTTGAGCTCTGTGCCTGACAATTATTCAGCCGTTTGCACCAGGATGAAGGACGCATCCTCCATGAGGCCTGAAATGTGATCCTGTTTCATGCAACATGGCCAGGTTTTTTTTTTTAAAACAGCTGATGCTTTGAAGGCATAGGATAAACGATAATCATATTTATATCTGTTGGCTTTGCGTATAATAGCCTCAGACTGACAAGTTATTGATGGATTTAAAATCTCAGACGGCGACTAGCTTTTCAGGCCACCGTCGTCATCGCCGTTCACGTTCACCTTCGACCTCCGTCTCCGGGGTCACGGTGACGTAACGCTGTGGCGGGGCTCAGGCCCGGGGGATGTACGCCAGGTTGAGCAGCAGAGCCAGCACGGCCACCAGCGTCCCCAGCACCAGGTACTGGACCCAGTCGTCCTCCGGGGG
>OMKP01085374.1:0-11692 GCA_900302375.1 Bathygadus melanobranchus | reverse complement strand
AATGTTTGTCAGACATTGCGAAATGCGTGTTGCGACTTGGGTGTCGGAGGGGGGGAAAGAAAGGAATAGTTGTGTGTCGTCCGCGTAGCAGTGGTAGGAGAAGCTGTGGGTTGTGATTACAGAGCCTAGAGATCTAGTGTATAGGGAGAACAGAAGAGGTCCCAGGACTGAGCCTTGGGGGACTACGGTGTCAAGAGGGCAGGGTCTGGACAATGAGCCGTTTCATGTGACCTGGTACGTGCGGTCTGTCAGGTAGGAAGTAAACCAGGACAGGTGCAGATCCCGCAAAGCCGAGTTCAGCGAGGGTGGAGAGGAGGATCTGGTGGTTCACAGTGTCAAATGCAGCAGAAAGGTCCAGTAAAATAAGTACAGATGAGAGGGACGAGGCTCTGGCGGCATGGAGGGACTCTGTCACCCCAGTGGTGTGTGCAGTCTTGAAGCCTGACTGGTGGGGTTCAAGGAAATTTTTTTCGGAGAGGTAGGAGGAAAGTTGGTTTGAGACGCCGTGTTGTAGGGTTTTTGATAGGAATGAAAGAAGAGATACTGGTCTGTAGTTCCGGATGTCTCCCACGTCAATGGTAGGTTTTTTTAAGGAGGGGCGTAATTCTGGCTGTCTTGAAGGGTGGGGTGGGGACAGAAGCATAAGAAAGATGTGTGGGTATGTGTATGGGGATTTCTTTCCATCTGATGGATGAACATAATAGTCTTACCCATTAATTTCCTATGGCAGTCATTTTAGACCCGGAACACCACAGGTGTGACAAAGTTGAATAAACCACTAAAAATTCAATGAAAGTGGTGATCATCAATTTTATATGTTCAAATGCCTAATGTGGAGGATATCATAAGGTCTTGAGGCAATCAGATGAAAAACACAACAGTTATGATTTAGGAAAGTTGTAAATCGGTCACATTTGACCGGAACAGTGGAGGAGGGTTAAACTGTTCTATTTCTACTCAACTTCTGACTAGTCAACTCACACTAGAGTTGAAAATGTTGTAAAACAGCGCCCTCTGTTGGCTGTTAAGTGCATACGCAGCGACAATATGTTAAACAGTTGGGTAGGTTATTTGTACCCGTCCGAAAATGAATGAATTTGTGTCCCGGCAACTTGAAATAGTACTTAGCTTTGCGTAGCATCTTATCCTGGCTACCATGCTGTTGTACAGTAAGGGGTCAACCTAGCAATTGTAAGCTTGTAACTTGTTCTATTGACCTGGCAATCAGGAATGCTTGAAACTTGTTCTATTCTAATTGTACTGTGCCATCAGCGATATATTGTTTCCCTCTTTCGACAAATGTACTTTTTGTAAGTCGCTTTGGAGAAAGCGTCTGCCAAATGCCCTGAATGTAAATGTAAATTTGACATACTGTCTTTTAAATACTAATATGTGAACGTTAAACGCTAACTAAGCCTTGACACGCGCGAGTTTATTATGGCCTATCCGATGACCAAGAGCCCCCCCGTCAGTCGGAGGAGCCGCGGGTCGGTCGCAGTGTGTACACCCCTACGTCACCACTACGTCACAGGGATTGCAGCGTGTACACACCGCTACGTCACGGGGAGCGGTTGGGACGGCTACTGAAAGACGAGGAATGTAGCCTGCTGCTACCACTAGCACCCCTCGCCACTATCTAGTGCGACAAAGTGCCAACACGACAACATGGTAAGCGGGTTACCGTTTATCTACTCGTCTAAGCCGTTTGCCAACTCTTGTGATGTGTCAACGCGAATGTCACTGAACTTCTGGAATTGGTTAACTGTTGCTAGCAAACATTCGCCCCGAAGTTAGTGGTGCCTGGTTAGCCGGCTAACAGATTTGTCAGTGCTCGATCAGCTGTGAAGGGGTTGAATGAAGCCTGACTCTTATGTCTTGCCGTACAGAGTTAGTCAATGTTTAGATTATGTCATCAGTGAGTTGTATCGCCGGATGTTTAGCTGACTTATTGAACTTCTTGAGAGACTAGTCAGGGCTCAACACTAACTTTTAATAGTGGTTGCCAGGCTGGCAAGCAGGCATCAGCTTTTGGTTGCCGAAACTGAAAATATGGTTGCCATTTTTGTCACGTATACTATGTTGTCTATGATGTTGTACATGCTTTGCATGTTAGTTGTTCTGGTTCTTTGTCAGTTGAATCAATTTGCATGGTGGTTTATGATGTTGAAGGGTGAGTCCATTTTTTCACCCCATAGTCAAGAACTCCATTTGTTTCTCCATTGTCTCGCACCACACATGCAGTGTGGCTGGTTCTGAAGTAAACACAATAACACATGTGCAGCCTTCTTGCTGTCGCGGTTTTTTTATGTTAAAAACAGATTTAAACCAAAGGCCAAGAATTGGTTGACAATTTCTCAAAATGGTTGCGAATGGCAACCTGGCAACCATTACTGAGCCCTGCTAGTGCCCTGGCCTTTTGACCTTTGTATAAAGCAGCAATTTCATAATAGTGTGATGCAGTTTGACTGTTAATACTGTATCACCAGGCCACTGTTTACTAAACCAATACACTAAACACAGTAAAACATTGTGCCACTCTTTTTATTCATAGCAAAGTGGACCCTGTCCTGCGACGACGTCAACCTCCGCCCTTGCGGAGATGGAGTTGGAAGCACGCCACGAGCACTGTGCATCCTGCGTGAACCAGCGATGTACCGCGAAACCCAGAGCGGGCACGTGGTGTGACCTCACCGCCTGTCCACTGGCCTGCGGTGCCACGTTCCATTCCTGTAAGAGCCTCGAGCACCGCCTCCTCTGCCCGCTGGAGAAGGTTCCCTGCCTGAACAGCGGCTTCGGCTGCCCCGTCACCCTGCCTCGCCGCCGGATGTCCTCCCACCTGGAGGTGTGCCCGGCGGGGCTGGTGTGCTGCACCATGGAGTGGAATCGATGGCCGGTCAGCTGTCTGGACTACAAGTCTCAGCTGAGCCGCGGCAGGGGTAGCGCGGAAGAGCCGGAGCAGCTGGACATGGCGCTCGCCCTGCAGGACCAACGCACGCTGTTCGAGTCCCTGAAGCTGGTTGCCATGGCGCCCACCGCGGAGAGGGAGGTGGCCGGCATTAGGACTAAAGCGTGCGGGGAGGCCTCGTCCTCCTCTGAACGTTTACCTCGGCCCTCGCAGGGCTTGGCTCCGCCTCCTCCGCCTGGCTCTGCCAAGGAGAGGATAGCCAATGGGATCAACGGCTTGACCGAGGAACACTATGGTCAACTCTACGATGCCACGGTGGAGACCGCCAGGAGCCTGGCAGCAGCACTAGACGTCTTCTGCACCTCCAACGCCCCTGAGTGCAGCACACCATACACACTCCAAGGAGGAGGGGCAGGGGGTCAGAGAGGGGAGAGCAACACCAGGACAGGAAAGCTAACTAATGGACTCGACGTGGAAGCCGTCGTGGCTGCAGAGGGTAGTGCCGTCAACAGTGTGCCAGAGCAGTGTCATTGCCACGGCTGTCTGACCACCAGCGCTTGTCATCGTGGAATGCAGTTGACCGGTGAGCCATCACCAGCGACAATAGGCTCCACAGCAAGCCAAAGCCAGGACCAGATTGTCACAAACACAGTCCCCCCTCTCCAGCAGGAGAATTTTAAGGAGCAGTGTTTACCGCCCTATGACACACCTCCCTACAACTCGGCTCACATGCACACAACGCACGTGAGCCCAGGCATTGCTCAGAGGGCCGGCCACATGATCCTGGAGGACAGGGGGCTGGTTGTCTTGGACCAGGGAACTGAACACCGCTTCCACAAACCCCAGGTGTTTCAGCATGGCGTGGGTCCTTTCACATCATCCGCCAGTCGGAGGGGTCCCCTTCCTGCCCGATCACATCCCACTCCACCACCCGCAATGGAGGACCGAGCGGTGGATACGTCAGACCTGGAGCAGGAGGCCGACGAGGCAACAGGCCTGGGGGAGATAGATCCAGTAGCGGCCGCCCTGCTCTTCTGCCTGGAAGAGTCCAGGGAGTGCCGGCGGATCTCGGACAGGGTCCGCGTCAATGGCCGCCATGTGGACATCAGCACGCAGACCTTCACCTTCCCGGCAGCCATTTTGGTCACCAACACCAGAGTGGCTGACATGGCCTCGACCTCGGCCTGCGACCACGCTGCACCCCAGCTCTTGTGCCCCAGCCCCCTCCGCACACTCCGCCTGGGCCTGGCTCTGAAAGCCCTGGAGGTGGAGGTCCCCCACGGGCACTACCACCCGTTCCAGCCCTGCTACCAGCACACCTTCTCCTTCGTGTGTGGCCAGGTGTTCCGCAGGGACCAGTTCTCCTGGCACTCGGCCAACGTCCACGCAGACATCCACGCCGGCCTCAGTGGCTGGATGGAGCACCGCTGCCCACTGGCGTACTACGGCTGCACCTTCTCCCAGCGCAGGCTCTGCCCCGCTAGCCAGGGGGGCGTGGGGGAGGCCAGGGTGGTCCACGACGGGCGGCTGCAGTCCTTCGGCGTGCGGCCATGCCCTGGCAGTCCTCTTCGGGGTAGCCCGCCGTCGGACCAGCTCACAGGACTTCCCATGGAGATCCTGTGGCACATCGCCAGGTTCCTGGACAGCTTCAGTCTGTGCCAGCTGTCCGTGGTGTCACGGGGCATGAGGGAGGTGTGCGCTAGTCTGCTCCAGACCAGGGGCGTGGTGGAGCTGCAGTGGGAGAGGAAGCAGGGCACCGCCTCGTGGCACGTTAAAAACAAAGTGAGTGTTCGGAACTGCATTAAGTTGGCCGTTCAAAAACGTTAGAAGGTTTTTGCTTCAAATTATTATTATACATCATTTTTAACAAACCTGTGTCACCCTAGGTGTGGAGATTCAGCACGGCCTTCAGCACCGTGCCCAAGTGGCGCTTCTGCGACCTGCCCAGCATGTCGGACCACCTCAGGAAATGTCCGTTCAACACCCCGGAGCCCAGGACCGAGCCCGTGCCACTCCCGGCCATGTGCACGGCGCGCGACAGACACTTCCTGCGGCGCCTGCTGCGTCCCGTCAACAAGTGACCCTCCACGCCTTAACCCTTCACGTCACGTTTTCTACTAACATGAAATCACCCACGGTGTCTTATTCAGGACTTGCTCACATTAGTTGTAACCTGAGGGCGGGGCTAACTGGCACACAACGAGAAAGCATGCATTATGGGATTGTTTGGCGTAGTCGGTCACCCGTGTCTTGGGAATATTCCCATGGAATTCTTGAGATATGTTCAACGTTAGCAGAGCTGTATTCTTGTTACCAAGAACAGTTTTGGGTGTGCTTTGTTGTCTAGTAGCCAGACTGACACGAGCAGCACCACTGTGCGTAACCTCTAAGTTATGCTAGCACTTTAAAAACGTCCCCCCACGGCTTCCCTCTTCCAACAAAACGGATGATGATGATGATGATTGATGTGCTATCATTTAATAAACATTTTTATTAAAGGTACAATGTTTAGTTACATTGGTGTCTTGGTTGTATATACACGCACTTTGCCTTGTTTTTGAATCTAGCTTTCATATGTCGAACATAGCGTGTGTACACACATACGTCTTTCTCCTGTCTTTCTTCACAATGGCCACTAGGTGGCGAGAAAGGCTTGTTTTTTTTAGACTACAAGAACGGATCAAATCTGACGTGGTGCTCAGGTCTCGTCCACATGGGACAACGTGTTTTTCCCCCTTCGTTTTCAAAAACATGCCTACTTCATTATAGCACTATTTAACTCTAGATATCAATGAAGACTGTAAATGTAGTGAAGTATCCTAGTTTACTTAGCTTAGCTTACAATGTTGAAAATCACCAGCATTTCAGCATCATCATATTCTGTGTCAGGAGGAAATTGCCTCTTTTAAACCTCTAAATAGTTCAAATGGTTTATTTAGAAGCGGTGTCTGAAGAAAGAAACATTTACTTAACAGAACGTAGCCTTAAAGAAATATATACATACACTACAACTGATATGCAGTATACACAACCATTCTGATTCTTCAAACACAATTAAATGTAATCCTAAACACGAAAACATTTAATTGTCATACAGCCCCTAACCCCTACAGACCTATGCAAATTAAAAGTACAAATCACAATAAAAGGTATGAACATGAAATAAATCATTAGTAGGCTATACATATACACATCAACCATCTCCATCTCCTATCCACATGTCGCATGTTGGAACAGAATCCATATTCCACACCTGTATGATACATTTCTCAGATGCCACCATCACAGTGAAACTGCTTTTCATATTGATTCGCCACAGAAAAAACACAGAGGACACACACATCTGAAATGCCTGAAAAAAAGCAGCTAAATATATTCATCCAACATGCGTAGGGTTTGTTACAAAACAAAGACTTGATAATGTGCTCAGTAGAGACGAGGCCTCCATTGTTTGTTCACCATGCAACACAGGTCCAAAGAAAACAGACAGAAAAGAGGGAACCATGCGTTAATCAAACATTAAGCGCCTGTTGCATCAGCACTAAGCAGATTTACACGGTATCCATTACTTGTGTTCAAAAATATTAGCAATCATGTTATAGTCATAAAGCCCATCCACTGCTTGTTTTGGGGAAGAAGCGCTTCACCTCTCCACCATTACAAATGCGTTTCAGGTGTGTTCAGGGCTGATAAGCTAAAAAACAAACAATTCATGGGCTAGTGTAATTTTAACTGTCCTCGGGGCCCGTAAAACCATTTGAAATTGTTGGTGGTGATGAAGAGCCATTTAAACATTAAAACATCACTCGTCTGAATTCTCACCTGTCTGTTGTTGACCGCCGCATGCTGAACAGATGACGTGTAAATCACCATGGTGATGAACTTGATCACCTGCTCTGCGGTTTGAAATCCCTGAGGGATTCCTGACACCTACGTTTCTAGTTAAAATACCCTGGACAGACATAAGCAATACTTGACACATTCAAAAGCAAGCCCTGTTTTAGTGAAGCAAAGTAGCATGGGGCCTACGCAAGTTGGTGTTCGACAGAAATCCATAGGTGAAGATCTCACAGATCCATGCCTGAAGTTCAGTATCCATGGTAACCTCTCCTCTCTGACAGGTAGTAGTGATCAACAATCCCCTTGACAAATCTGAGGCCACAGGAAGCATTTAAAGAGGCTCACACACAGCTCCGAGCAGATACTTTGAGTGACAGACAGAACTAGATCTAGATTGGAATCTGACGTTGTCACCGGCAATCCACCTCTTCTTTTTTACAGCTTCAAGCCATGTCATCTTGCATACGGCAGTTATTTTTTTAACCTGTATTATAGTAGTATATTAATCTATTTGTGAAGAAAAGTTAAGCTCTAGTTACGTTGCAGATTACTGTTGTGAAATACATTCAATGTGGATGAATTCATGTTGCAAAAAAATGTTGATCTCCAATGCTTTTCTGCTGAGCCATTGCGGGGTGCGTCAAAATTAAGACCCCACAGCAAAAAGCAAAAAGCACATGCTGTGCCATAAGGCTAGGCCGTGGTCTGGTGTGCAAGATTACATCTGTTAACATGGACGCCAATGACTGTCCCTCGGGATGGGTGCAAGTGCTGTCAGTGTGTGTGAATAACGTTCCATCTAATAGCAAAAAAGTGTGGCATTGTCTATTGGCCAGAGGAGTGAAGAGCGTCCGCTGTAATTTAAATCTTTTTTTTGTTGCCATTTTAGGCTTTAGATTAGAGGCTTTGTGATTGTGATGACTTAAATAAATGTGAATTAAAAAAGGAAATGGCCTCACATCATGAAGGGCGTTGATCCAAAGGTGTACCTGCTGGTGATGTTCCAGTGTCTGAATGCATCGTCCCTATAGTGGAGGTTGGGGATGGACCGCAGGCCTCCTCATCAGCTCATTTGATCCAACAGTCTTAAGTGTAGACTACAAACACAGAAACCCAATAAGATATATGCATTCCTTACCTTAGAGAGACAATTGCCAATGATTTTGGAATAATGCACGTTTGGGTCACCATCTAAGGATTTACTGTGAGAAGTTAGTTACTTTAGGTGGCGTGTGGCTTTCCTGGGGCTCCTCCAAAGAATAGCACACAGTCAGGCTGTTGAATAATCCGGTTTATTGCAGAGTGTGTAGAATGTTTGGTAGCCAGAGCAGGTGGTAAATGCAATGCTAGTGCTCTCTTAAGTGTGTGTGGTGATGGCTGGTTTAACCTGTGTGCATTGATTATCCAATGCACCACAGGTGTGCACCCAGGGAGAATCCAACTGCACTTAACACTAGGCTACGTAATTATGCCATGGCGGATGTTATGGACCTGGGTCTGCTGTGGTGAAAACTACAATGTTCCGAAGATGGACCACTAAAAGCCCATCTTGGACACGTCACCCTGTGTTTTCTTACTGTGTTGCAGGCTACATAAACGTGGACAATTTTTTAAAAATAATGTAGGCTTCCAGTCACAAAAGTGAAATTAAATGCTTGTCACATTGAGAATGTTTGCTCATCCTCCTGTGCACTCATATTATCGACATGAATCCCAATTAATGTTAATTGTTTACATGATGCTCGGTTGTTTGGTGCTTTAAATGTCGCTGCTGCAAGGAATTGTGGGACGGCATTATATCCTTTCCTTTCGTAAAGGACGGTCCAGTGTACCCTATGCTAAAGGAGATAAGAAAGGAAGCATTTAAGGACCTGTCCTTTGCATTTAGAGAATTCTACCAGCTCTCATCATGGCTGCCACTTAGATATTTCCGGGTCATTTCCCTCAGTTAGGAACCTTCCTAAGCAAGAAAGACTATTTAACAGCAGGCTAGGGCCGGCCCTGCTACGGGGGGAGAATGTGCAATTCTTTTAAGGCGTTGCCAAGATTAAATATATTAATTGAAAGACCAAGAATGGTTTCATAACTTGCAGCAAAAACTAAAGACTTATAGTTATAGCTAGACGTATTGCTATTAGAGGACTATGTATTTTCCAAAAAGGGGAACACATTTTAAGATTATATTTGAGTTTATACCTGCAGCTGACTATATAGGCTTGCGTTTGAATCATAGGCTATGAACCATAGGCTATAGACTCTCTCAATTCTGCAGTGCTGGAACTAAATGGCAATGCCACGACCCAATGTCCACAGTCAGGGTTCGAACCTCAGTGTTAACAGTATTGTACAACAGTCGACCTCCCATCAGTATCAATCAGTAGTATTCAATCAATTGAATGCAATTCAATATTGTATTCAACTCAATTGGTGGCAATATAGAGTTTATATAATATTTGTAATTGCAAATAAAAAATAGCACCTTCCATTGAACAACAATGGTATTATAGTCTATGAAGGCAATAATAATCGAAATGAGGTGGTCCAGTATTATGTCCCTGTGCAGCTACTGTAGACAATATGATGGGTAGGTAGTAGTCTATAAATACATGGTCAATGTCTAATACAGTCCAATCGGCGGACATCTCCAGTTAGTTTTAAACCAAAGATCAAATAGAAAGTCGTCCTCGCTGCAGTGCAGCTGGCCGAGGAAGGTAACGTGGGTATTTTACGAAATGTTATTCAGATTTGGAGTTATTTTTACTCCGGACTGCTCGGATGTTGAAGTACGTGTGTCAGGTTCCCGGTCCGAAATGGGTAGTTGGGATCCCGACAAAGCGATTATAATGAAAGCGACGCAAGCGGTGTTGTCACAACACGAACCATGTCTCTGGATTGGCGATGTGGAGCTGACGCAGCCGCACACAGAACGTGCCTGGTTCAAATTCATCAAACGCCTGCGAGGCACTTACATCTGGGAAGGTATATAGACTAAATACAACGTTAAGTAAATGGATTCATTTGGCTATGAAGTCCACGTTATGAAAACATCGCGCATGTTGGTGCGTTTTTATTAAAAATAGTAAAACGTCCACCGGTGGTTGTTATTGTAATGTGCCCGTGAGTCCACACGATGTCAGTAGAGACACGCTGTCGCTCATTCCTTTTCCCCCTAACCAAACCATCCCAACTGGTTGTAGTGTAGAATATCTGGCTTCATATTTTTGACCCAATCTACCAAACATTTTATAAAATATTTTACAAAAATAAGCAAAAGCACGATTTTCAGTTATGTCCCTACGTTCACAGGCCCCTTTGTTGAGGTCAATAAGCCAATAATGATGTGTGTGTTACTTCTAGCTTCTGCAACAGGCCTAACAGCCCACTATCGAATACGTGTTTTGTCAAAAAGGCAGCGGCCCGCACCATGACAGATGCTGTGTGTACGACGGTGCCAACGTGGTCTACGGCGTGTACTGCCACCCGCTCGGCCACTGGATCGAGGAGACGGGCCACACGGATGAGATGAAGCACACCACCAGGTTCTACTCGGGCGTAGCTGGTGAGAACACTATGCATTTCTCCAGGTAATACTCGTACAATAGCTCCTCCTCGACATGGACACACAACCACTCGTGGGCTATTTATTACTATGACACACGCCTCGTTTAAATGATCATAGAGAAAGCGCTGTTCCACAGAGGTCAAGTGGCGTAGTTACTTGTTTTCTTAAGACCGCGGGGAGACAAAAGAGCTAACAAGGTAATTAAAGCAGACCGCGGAAAGGAATGTATTAAAAATTATTCAACCTCATTACTGGATTCTTCTTGACGGGGGTGTTGCTGCAAGTACCCTACAAAGTGCCTCGCAGCCTGTGAGTTCTAGACACACCAGCCGTCCCTCCACCACAGTGATGATGAATCCTGCCGAACGAAATCTGTCTGGAAACGTAAATGAGGTCCCTCCAGGCCACAGGGCCAGGAAAGGGGACGGCTTCGTGACTATAGGACACTGCGTCGATGGATCTTGCTGTTTTCTATATTTTTTATCCTTAAAAAGGCCTAAAGCTGTCCTCACGAACCATAGACACCGAACCCAAACCTGGGGACCAAAATGTCACGTGTGACTCGCACACTTACTAGCATGTCGCTTAATGTGTGTCGTTTGGCCATCCAAAACTCCAAATTCAATAGAGGATCTAATATATCCCCAATAGAGGATATATATCTGATATATCCATTTGAAAGATGCAGCTATTTAACGTTTTAGAGGTTATTAATAGCAACTCCTTCTCACGAGCTTGTCCTCTTTTCCCTCGCGTTGGGTACAGGATCTTACGTTATTTTCAGTTCATAACTGTAATGGCTTTAATGTCTGCATTCAAAAATGTTCTCACTCTTCTAAGTACATACTGCGACTGAAAAACATACACACGCACACAGCCTACCAGTGTTTATGTTGTTTACCATCGGAAGCGTCCTATACCTTTGAGGCACATGCTCAGAGTCGCGTTAGGGCGGCATCAGTTGGAAATCAGACTGAATTCCCCTGCAGTCATGAGCACAACACACCTTGCATAGGAAAAATGAGAGGGAGTGTGTGTGTGGGTGGGGTAGGGTTAGGGGAGGGTGGGGGTGCCAACATGTCTTTAATTTGTGTCCGAAACCTTTAACAAGGTTTCTGTCAAGGACCTGCGTTCAAGCAGGGGGTTCGTCACCCTATCAACCGCCTCTATTAATAGCTATTTAAATGAGGGTCCCCAGACGGACTGGTGTGGCCCCTAAGCGTCATACACGCTAACCTCATAATTTGTTTTTGAGAAACACTCCCAATTCCCTGCACGGCTGCCTGCATTCTCATGCTTAAGTGAAGTTAAGTTAAGGATTACATGGAGATCCCCCCAAAGATGCTGTTGCTAATCTTCATTAAAGCCGTTATGGGAGGGGAGGG
>OMKP01085365.1:2500-12955 GCA_900302375.1 Bathygadus melanobranchus | reverse complement strand
CGGTCTTGTATCGGTCTCGGACTAGAGCTGCATGGGTTGGTCTCGTAATTTTCGAGGGAGACCTCGAGACCGTTTTTTTTTTTCACCACATGACACGATCATTTTTCATACTCCCAAAAGAATTAATTCTACATATAAAAAAAAACCAAATTAAAATGAATCCATTAATTCACATTGTATTGCGCGACCCCAGAGTGCCACGCCCCTGTGAAGTCCGTTTGTCCAACCAAAGATATTTTTGAACAGTCTGGTCCTAAGCGCCAAGATGAGTGAGCAATCAGCTGTCGTGAAATTTGCGTTCTTAAATCACAAAACGTTTATTTGCAGCAAAAGTTCAAAAAATATATGTATATATTTATATGTGAATATAGTGATTTCTGAGATGTCTGGCACCACATCAAATTTCAACCTCCAGGTATTTTGACAGCCTACAAGAGTATATGAATTTATTCATTTTAACTCCCTGTAAGGAAGCTGGAGATCTACAATATTAAGGGGTGATGGTAAATAAGTCAAATTAAATCCATGGTCTTGAAAATTGACTTGTTTTTTTAGGTCTCGGTCTCGACTCGGTCTTGTCCCTCCAAAGACTCGGTCTTGACTCGGTCTCGCCCGCCCCAAAATCCCAAAGTCTTGGTCTTGACTCAGACTCGATATAGGTGGTCTCGTCCCCATCACTGACATTTAGGGATATTATCCACTTACAGGTATATACATTTTTAGCTGTACAAATACCCACATTGTATTGTTTAGTCAGGTGGACAGGAAAAGGAAGTATGTACAATGCATCCTTTCACAATTCAATCATACACCTGATCAATGTTTAATTATATACACAATGTGTTCATATCGTAGAAAGGTTCTGTACACAAGTTATCTAAACGCTGTCACATTTCATTACACTTGTTAAATCTTTCAACGGTTCCTGTGACATTCATAAAGGCTCTGACACGCATTCTAACACTAAAGACATTCCCTGAGAAAAACGTGTGGTTGCAACAAATATCAACATGAGGTATAATGAGTCTAAATCAAAGAGAGAAAAGAAAACAAACTAAAATATCCCTCCACCTCAATCAGCGCACACGCTCACAGTTTTGTTCACATCCACAAATGAAAACGAAACACATGTGCAAATACAAATCAAGCGAAACCCATGTTGTAAATGTCCAGTCATGCTGTCATTTACTAATCAGTACATACTTCAGATTCACGAGGTAATTCATTAACCTATAAATACTTACTGTGGAGAGCGGCAGGCGTCACACACATTGAGAACCAATAGGGGGACACACTTCCACACCTTTTGAGCGCCATCATGGCTCTACTAAAGGCTGGTGTCTGCAGGGTCTGGGCGCTTATTGTGAGAGGTGGCTGCCAGGATCCTGGCTCTACTAGGGGGGTCTACACTGTAAAGTCCCAGACCCAGGCACACGGGTTCAGTCAGCTGCGCGTGGAACTCATGCAGTTTGGTGACTTCCCCATTGGTTCCAAACCCAGCGAAACTAACAGTTCCCTTCCAAACATCCACCATGACCGCCACGCTCTTGTACTCCAAGGCCACGGGCAGCTCGGTCCTGACCTGCGCGTGCACGGCGTACAGCTCGCGCCCGTCTCGCACGAGGCTCCAGGAGTGTGCGTCGTCTCTGAACGCGCTGCTGCCCTTGCGCGGGATGCCCTTGTGGGACACGGCGATCTCCCAGTGTCCCTCCAGACTCACGATCCACAAGTGGTTCCCCGGGCCGAAGCACTGTGTGGAAAGAATCTGGGGGACGTCGAACCGGGTGCCCAGGATCGGGTAGTCGATCCGGGCCTCGACCAGCTGCACTGACAGCAGGTCACCAGAGACCAGGAGATGACGACTGGCGGTATGCAGGTCCAATGTGAGGGGGACTTTGGGATGGAGATGGAACGGGTCTGAAGAAGGGTACAACGGAGACAACGCTATGTCAATGTTTGTATGGTGCTCCCGGTAATCAATGGACCAAAACAGATCTTAGGGTTGGTGTTATCAACAAAAAAACTGGGAAAAAGAAAATTATTTTAAAAAGGAAAAAGCCGTTTTAACCCTGAACTTGTCCTACCTTGATCTTCTTTCTCATTGTCTCCACGGAGAGGTAGCCGATTTTCCGCTAAGGTTTCTGTGCCAGTGTTACAAAAAGACGTGGCGTTACACATGTCATTCTCAGTACATTGAGTATGTATACACACTGGCTATTTCTGTGTTACAGAAGAAGGATTCGGAGATCTACACTAGAGATCTACACTAACATGCCCTTCTCACCTGCGATGGTGGAGTAGATGTCGTGCAGATAGGCCCGCTGGGTCTTCACTGTGTCCGTGAGAATTTGGTTCTCCAGAGAGAAATTATACGCTGGATGGTGATAGTTGATTGGTCGGTGCATCCAATCACATCGCAAGACAAGATGTATATCATTACCATTGGGGAATGTATTTGTTACAGTAGTTGGCAGGAAATAGCAAAGGTATGAAAATAAATGTCCCTTTAGGCACAAAATGGACATAAAGCAGATGTTACTACACATAATTAAATGATACAAAATTTCACATCTTTAATAGTTATATGATATATTATTAGAAAATGATCTTAAATAATTGGATAAAAACACTATAAATGGTGTATCAGGGTTGCCACTCTTTTCCAGAGATCATTTTCCAGGACTTTTCCAGGACATTTTCAGTGATAGTCTAGCCATTACAGTATGACAGACAGGGATGGCGCCAGAGTTTTTGCTAGAGCTGCCAGCTCTTCCCTTTTCTCTGCAACATTTTTGCGATAGGCATTTGATCATCCGACCTGCCTGTGCTACTATGTGACGTTGTGTGCTCAACTTCGAATGAAGGTTGAATGACGGACGGTAACGGACTAGCACCCCCCTGTGGCCGTCGCATTTTCCTTCAGACAGACCACCATGTTATCCGTTTTGGGGAGCTGATAGATAGCCTAGTAATTCAATGTCAGTTAAAGGAAAATAGGAGAATGTTGAAATCATTTTCCAGCACAACACAAAGATTTTCCAGGACATTTTACTTTTTATCTCATTTTCCATGTGCTTTCCATGACTGGAAAATTTGTCAACAGTTTTCCAGGTTTTCCAGGACAAGTGGCAACCCTGAAACACCACATATACAAGTCCTTGATGCTTATCCATCAAGAGGTAAAGAACAGTCGTAAGGTTTTCCTGTGAAATTCTCTTACAGTAATACAACACGATGATCCAGAGGAAGAGGAGGATCATGGTCACGCTGTTGAGGGAAGAATCACTTGGCTTGCTTTTTACTTTCTGTTGGCAAGAGAACACAAATTGAGTCATTGGGTCATTGGGTCTGATGTTACAAGGCATTTCAAATTACATTGGGTCTGGTGTTTATTACATTATTACATTATTAAGTCATTTTGATTTCATTACAAAATTAAAGAAAAGTAATTTCTAATTAAAGATAATTTCTGATTAAAAGTAATTTCACATTAAAAGCACTTAAAAGTAATTTCTTATTAAAAGTCATTAAGTCATTTCAAGTAATTCCAAATCAAACGTCAATAACACTCAACTTCAAATTAAAAGTCACTCAAACATATTTCAAAGTGAAAGTCCGTCATGTGCAGGTTGCTCACATCGTTGACGATGTCGTCTTGCAGCTTGTTAATGGAGTCCAGAGTTTCTGTCATTTTACCCTCGATCATTTCAAAGCGTTGATCCATATACTCCTGTTAGACACACACACACACACACACACACATATAACGGATTCTGATTTTCTATCCTTATAACTGATTGACTTGTTTGCACTGTCGAAGATGCCTGAAACTTGCTGCTGCCTGACATGACAATATACTTGCGAAAGTTGATATGAAGGGTTGTGTATCAGGGAGAATCTGACTGAATTAAAACCGAGTTTTTCTATCGTGAGTGTCATGAGAAGTCACGATGGGGTCAACAGAACATAACATCTGGGGGGGAGACGCCACAGAGCCTGGGATCCAGGAGTCCTACTATGTTATAGCAGAACCTCTGATCCAGCAGTCCTACTATGTTATAGCAGAACCTCTGGGGGGAGACGCCACAGAGCCTGGGATCCAGGAGTCCTACGTCCTACTATGTTATAGCAGAACCTCTGGAGGGAGACGCCACAGAGCCTGGGATCCAGGAGTCCTACTATGTTATAACAGAACTTCTGATCCAGAAGTCCTACTATGTTATAACAGAACTTCTGGGGGGAGCTTGTCTTCCCACTGGGAATTGTTTCGTAGTGCTGGCCGAGTTTGTGTTCACTGTTAGCCAATCACGTGCTTACAGAGCCCCGCCTCCAGCAGCACGTGAGACTAACAGGGTCCCAAAACAGGTGGGGTCAGGAGGCCCCACCACCACCACCACCACCACCGTGTCAGAGAAGCCTTACCGTCATCCTCCTGCCGAGGGCGCTGGCCGCGTCGGTCATCAGCGCGCTCCTCTTGCCCTCCAGCGAGCAGATGTTGCACGCATAGCGCCGAGATGCCGTGCAGTAGTAGCGTAGCACCTGGTCCTCGTGCTCCGGGCACTTCCTGTCCGGCAGGTCGGCCAGCGGGCTGACCAGGGGGTGGCCGGCCAACGCCCGGCACTCCAGGTGCGTCTGGACGTGCTCGCGGCACAGCGACACCTCGCATTTCAGACACGTCTTCACCGCCAGCGTCTTGAGGTCGTCACCGTCGTCGGGGCAACAGTCACAGTAGACCTTGGCTGACTTTCTGGCCTGTGGGGAAGAAGAAGCATGTGACCCGCTGGCCGCCTTGAAACACAGGCTTAAAATAGATCAATAATGTGTTTTTAATGTATATATGAGAGTCAGAGGTAAAAGAAGTCAAACAGTGCCCTACATTGTCTAACAGTAAATGGACTGCATTTATATAGCGCTTTTATCCAAACGCTTTACATTTGCCTCACATTCACCCATTCATAAACCGACGGTGGTGTCAACCATGCAAGGTAACAACCAGCTCGTCGGGAGCAGTTAGGGTTAGGTGTCTTGCTCAGAGACACCTCGACAATTAGCTAATTCCAGCAATTTACAACCGATTATTAATGTACACTTTAAGATCACCTCTTTAATTCAGTTGAGAGTACAGATGGAAGATGTACAAGTGTGGACTGTGATGGCCATCGTGTGTTGAATGCATAACCAGAACTTCCACTCCTGGTGTTTAATATTCCATATAACAGTAACTATTTACTGTAGATTAAACATCATTGGTCATGTGGATATGATAATCAAGCAGTCAATTTGACATTTAAGATGTCTACCTGAAACCACAACATCAATCTGTCAAACTCTCAGAATAACATATTATTGACATCAAAAGCTCACATCATAAATGTTAAATGGACTGCATTTATATAGCGCTTTTATCCAAAGCGCTTTACATTGCCTCATATTCACCGACGGCGGTGTCAACCATGCAAGGTAAGAAACCAGCTCGGCGGGAGCAGTTAGGGTTAGGTGTCTTGTCTCAGGGACACCGCGACAATTAGCTAGGCGGAGCCGGGGATCGAACCAGCGACGTTCCGGTTGCCAGACAACCGCTATACCCCCTGAGCTACTGTCGCCCGTACATCAGCATATTTTTCTATAACCTAAACTCACAATCAAGACTTAATGCAGGCCTACCGTCTGCGTCATGGTCTCCTTGAAGTCGTCAACGATGCTGGCCAACACGTAGCTCTTCTGGACCTCCACGACCTTCCCGAAGTAGGCCCTGCAGTCCGGGCAGCGGAAGGGCAGCTCCGTGGAGTGGCCCACCATGGTCTCCAGGCATGACATGCAGATACTGTGGCCGCACGGCAGCTGGCGGGGTTCCGTGAAGAGGTCCTGGCACACCGGGCACGTCAGCAATACCTCCAGCGGAGTCTTCTCTCGGTCGTCCATCTTCTCGGCGGTCTTCCTTAATAAAGGACGTACATGGGAATACAACACTGTCTGAATGGTGCATTGCCAAAATAAACCACTTTCTTGTTTCAGAGCCGCGATTAAGTTTGGTACAATGCCATAACAAGTGATAGGGAAACCAATGCACATACAAAGGACGTCATTTGGCTTACCTTTTGGTAATGAAGGTAGAAAATTGGCCTTTCGTTGTTTTAATGTGGACAGTGGTGTCAGAAGTGAAAGCGCAACTGTGACTGGTAGTTCAGTTCCTGGTGGGGCGGAGTCTGAACTTGTCACAAGTCGATAGAGTGGCGCGTGGATTAGTTTCATATTTCAATATTACATTTTTGTTTAATGCTGTCGCACACGATTAGTATCGGTAGGTTAATATAATCACATTCTTAAAGTGGTTTCGATGTTTGACGTGTTAAAGTTTCGGATCTTTGAAACACGGGAAGTGTAAAACATCGCGATGCACCCGAACTGGACTTGGCTACAAGAACGCGCACACGCACGCACACACACGCACGCACGCACACACACGTACTGCATGGTTTCTCACCCCCCTCCATGTCCAGCCTATGCCTATAGCTGTATTCACTGTTGCAATGTCGCTTTGGATCAATCATAAAAGTGTCTGCTAAATAACCCAATAATAAATCATGCTGAATAGTAAAGTTAAGACATTGTGGACAGATGATGGACTGCAGAATGAAATCTGAACCTGAAAGTTACTTGGAAAGAAGCACTTACTTGGCATGGGTTCCATATCGTCTTCCAGGTACGGAGAAAATCGAAAGCAGGGCGAGTATATGAGTCAGAGATAAAAGAAGTGAAACAGCGCCCTACAGAGTCTAACAGTGCCCTAGTTCAACATTATGCCTGTTAATTTAACATGATGGCAGTTGGTTCAAGAATGGGAGTGATTGAAGAAGTGGTAAATCTGACCAGGCCTGCTGTTCCAGACCCACACATCTGGTGTATGTGAGGTTTTTTCGGAGCATAAAATAATGTTCCAGATGAGCATCACCATATTTGCAGATGACAAATGTGTTCGTGTCACGGCTCTTTGCTTCCTCATGACTCAGCGTTGCCCATGTGTCATTGATTGAAGATTAGATAAGTACAGGATTCAAGGTCCACTCCTGGTGTTTAATATTCCACTGAGGAAACAGAGTGGACTAAGGCAAAACATCTGACAACACAACATTGTTCATTTGGTCCAAACGTTTTTTATAAAGACATTTTGTGAGAAATAAGTAACAGTAACAAAAATCGCGATAACAGCAATGTTGGTTCATATTGACGAAGTAGAAAATTGTCCGATCCAGGAGAACGGTTGAAGCACACGTTTCAAGGCGTTTTTCTTCTCCGTTCTACTAAACCAGTGATGGTCCTGAAGGACGGCGCGAGGAATCCACAGGGGTCCACGTTGTGCTTCTCCAGGTTCCGGGCGATGCGGAAGCTCTTCCCGCAGACGGAACACACGTACGGCTTCTCCCCGCTGTGGAACCGCAGGTGGGCCTTCAGGTTCTCCCGCAGGCGGAAGCGTTTGCCGCAGCGCGAGCAGTCGTGCGGCCGCTCACCCGTGTGGAATCGCTCGTGGCGGCGGAGGCTCTTGCGCAGCGCGAAGGCCTTGGTGCAACGGGCGCACGCGTACGGCTTCTCGCCCGTGTGGAAGCGTTCGTGGCGCCGGAGGATCTTCCGCCGTTTGAAGCTCTTGCCGCACACCTCGCAGGGGTAGCCGTTGCGCGCGTGCGCCACCGCGGCCCGCAGGCGCCACACGCCGTTGCTGCAGGCCGTGTAGCAGCACAGGCGATGGCCCGTGTGCAGGCCCTGGTGGCGCCGGAGATCTCTGGGGGGAGGCGGTGATGACGATGACGACGCCGACAATGTTGTCGATGAACCGACGTTCTTGGGAACGCCCGCTGACTTTGCGCCAGCCTCGATGTTGACCAGCTGCACCGAGCAGGGCCGCACCAGACCGCGGTTGGGGCGGCCGGTACGCTTTAGCGTCACCTGGAGATCGTTGTGCGTATCCTCCTTGGCTGGGGAAACACACTCCCACGCATCCACCTGCGGCAGGGGGGCTACGGCGGCCCCGTCAGAGGGGGAGGGGCTGTAGGCCGTGACCTTGGCCATGCTCACGACCTGGAGCTCCTGTTTGGGGACCAGTGGGCTGATGAACATGACCTGGCCTTTGGCGACGACCTCGCTCTCCATCGCTGGCCTGACCAGTAGCGGCTCGGGCTTGGCCAGGGACGACGGAGAAGAACCAGGTCTTTGATGATCTGTGGAAAGAAGATAGTGGACAGATTCAGTGTAAAACATAGTTTGAGGTCACAAAAAAACGCAGGAAAAGACGTTTTGCAAGTGTGATGAGAATCAGTTTCTCACCATGGCTGATAGCATCTGTAACGCAACAAGGCAGGGGTTGAGCTTCACTTTCAACAGTGTTTTCATTCTCATTCTAAAAGACAAAGGACGTTATTTCAACTTGTTAATCTGTTTATCTGTAGTAAGTAGAGTTTGACAAAACGGTTAATGACAACTAAGGAATTTGGGTTTGCCAACTTCGGCCGGGTTTGCCTGAGCATATTCTATAATTATTTTACACATGATGGATGTCCTTTCTGAATGAACAAATTACCAAAGTATTTAGGGTTTATATACACACTACTACTGCTACTACTACTACTACTACTACTACTCTTCAGACAACACGTTTAACATCAAATGTTGACAAAACAGTAAGGAGTTAGAATTGGCTACCTCTTTTACAAGTAGCCCCAGGCGGTCGACATGGGCATTTTCATCCTCTGTGAGGGTGTCTGTTGTAGTAACCCCCTCCTCCTCCTCTCTGCTTCTCAAACAACCACCCCTTCCACTCAAGTAGAGGGGACCTTAAAGGAGACGGGGTGGGGAGGGCAAAGAAAGGAGACAAACATTCCATCAGATTAGCAGGATCAACTGCGGTGCGTAATTCTCCACGATTGCGTGTGAAAACAACAAGTATTACGCGTAATTACCACTATAGTGCATAGTAGTTACATTTGTAAATAGAGGGTTACAATGCAAAAAAAATGCAAAAAGCAGCAGCCGTGTTCTGCGCAACTAAATATAATTCACCCATAGCAAATCGTATCCCTGCAATTTGCACGTCAAACCCCCAAAATTGCAATAAATCGTTAACAGTGACAAGAGTACAATCTATAAACACGTCCGACAACGTTGCACATGCAACAGGAAGTATATTATGTTGTCTGAAAACCGTCCGTACCAGGAGGCTCGGCTGTTGCATTATTCAATGCATTCACTTGAACTCCGATGCTGCACGACACCGCCTTCCCGTCCGAGCCTTCAACACATCTCAGTGTTTCCAGTGTGTCGTCTCGCCTCTCGCTTTTAACCACGGCCCCAACAAACGCCTGATAGCGAGTCTCGAACAGTTTGGTTAACTCCACAGTAGCGACCTTCACCAACTCGCTTAAAACCGACTCCACCTGCGCTTGGAAGCTTACATCCGGTGCAGACATGTTTGTTTCTGAGCCAATCATGCATATATCGATTATTCAAACGCGCCGTCTTGCACAGATTCCGCGTTCTTCCGTCATTATTTACGTAGACAACCAACACATGGTTGAGGGAAAGGGGCGCGTAGACGTTTACGCATGCGCGCCGGAGGCTTCGTGTTGGGTGCGTTTGGGTTTCAGGAACAAGCGATAGCGTGTCACGTGGTTCAGGGGTTGTTATTCTCATCATGCCTTGTACATTGTTATGATTGTGTATTAGGATAGGGGGGGTTAGATGTTAGATTTAACATGGTTACATGTTGTTGAGTCGAGGTAAAGGAATTGGAAAGGAACGCATGAGTAGAATCAACAGAAATGAGTGATTTCATTGGGATAAATTAGATAAATGAGTCTGGCCAAACTGCGTGTTGGTACCAATCTCAGTCAAAAAAAAAGTTCTTCCTTTAGCCACATGAAATGAAAACAGCTGGCTATGGTTATTCCAACTGTATCTGGAGCCATAAAAGTGCCAAGTAGGCCCAGATAACACGGTGAAACGAACCAACCAGCCTGGGTAAGCGGACACGCCTCACCCCCGAGCTACCCCAAGGTCATAAAAATGAAAAACAATCCGCCTCTGGAATGCCTTCAAAACTTTGGAAGAAGTCATGTGAAAAAAAGACAATGAAACTGATAGTTCTGTTCAGATATATATGATGACTATAATGTTTAGCTATTAAACAATAGAAACATAAATTGTCTACTATCTATCTTACTGTACCGTCAGCGATATATTATTGTTGTTGTTTCGCTCTTTCGACAAATGTACTTATTGTAACTCACTTTGGATAAAAACGTCAAGGGCCAAATGCCCTAAATGTAAATGTCTACATTAGACAATTCGATACATTAGGGTTAGTGATCTGTTTGCTGTGGCTCTATGTCATGGACAGGGGAAGGTCTGTTCTCCGTATCTCTAGAGCAGGCATTCGCTGTCGGCCTTGAATGAGCAGTTACATTT